>VWZO01018208.1:56945-149447 GCA_013396975.1 Bucco capensis | reverse complement strand
AGGAAAAGGGAAAGGGAAAGGGAAAGGGAAAGGGAAAGGGAAAGGGAAAGGGAAAGGGAAAGGGAAAGGAAAGGAAAGGAAAGGAAAGGAAAGGAAAGGAAAGGAAAGGAAAGGAAAGGAAAGGAAAGGAAAGGAAAGGAAAGGAAAGGAGAAAATAATTTGGTTATTACTCTTTTACATATAGAGAAACTTCTTTCTTACCAAATGACTTGTATGTGTTCCATTTTAAAAGAAACAGATATATACAACTTTCTTGGTTGTTTGTGTTGCCAGATACTTCATTGAATTAAATGATATTACTCTTTCATTTAGAGTTGATAGTAGTTTCAGCAATAATTATCAGTGTCATATATAATATGCTACCAATAGAAATAAAAAGGTTAAAATAACAACAAATCAGATAACTGAAAAGAAATAAACCAAAAAACCATAAAACCCATTTATGTATTTGTAAAGTGGTTTTGAACACTTTTCATTTTGTTTGTGGATCCCGTCTTCCATATATCACTACTACTCATAAATGCATCTACACAGAATACAGTAGATTGGAGAGTGATCTCCAGGCTAATACACTTTCTGCAGTTAGTTGCTGCTGCAATTCAAGCTCTAGGGAGTCTTACATTGCTCTTTCACTGAGCTCCATTGCTCTTGCTACACCAGATCTTTCATAACATATAAAAAGCAGATAGCCAAAGTAATTCTCTGAGGCAACTTCCTGTGATCTCTGCAAAAGCACTTATGGATGTCTGATTCCTCATCTTAAGAGAGCCTTGCAACCCAGAGCACTCAAGCAGTATTAGTGTCACCAATCTTTCTAAGAGCAAGAAATTCTGTTCTAGAAATTCCACACAATTTTTAGCCTATCTAATTTTCAAATCAAGTAAATAAGTAATTCAGTAGTTTTTCACCATAACTACTGCAGTTAATATTAATAACTTCTAATTAATAGATCTATCAATTCCATCCTGTTATATCTAATCACTACAGTTATTTTTGACAGAGTAACTTTCCTCATGTGGAGAATATAGTAAAGAACACTTTCCTATTTTTGTTGGTCTTAAATACCTTCCAAGTAAACAACTTTTCTCTTCTCCCATTTTTTTCCTCCCAACATGAAAGACAAGTCCTTAAAATTGATATCAAAGAATCTGAATGCATGTTTATGTTTTTCAGCAATGTTCATCCTATTTGACTTTTTTATCTACAGAAAATCAATTTGCTTCAGATTTGTTTTCTTGTCTTCATTTCAGTGTAATTTCTTTTATAAAATTGTAATCTGTTTTTCAATAGAAGTTAACACAAATTTTTATTTGTATATATTTAGTGAGATTTTAGGAACTATTTCATCAAGATAGTATTTGAAAGTTCTAGATAGAATGTGAGCATTTCAAAGCATTTCAAAGACTTTATTTTCTATTCTACCTACTTTTGATACTTTATTATAATTTATTCCCGCTTATTCCGACTTATACTTCCAAAAGGAGGATTATGCTGTTAGACAAAAACACTGAGGTATCTGGCATTATGCAACTAAATTCTGCCTTAAATATTTTATTGTACAATCTTATTGCTTCTAGTCTTGCACCTGTATGTTACAACTCAGATTTAGTATAACATTTTTTGAAGTCAACTATTTCTACACATAAACAAATGAAGCCACAAACCATCCCACTTCTACCAGTTTGATGCCAGCGCCAGCAATAGATGCCCAGAGCTTGGAGAGGGATCGCAGGTCAGCAGGAGTGTACCTGAAGACCAGCACAAAGGAATTCCAGCCAGCAAGTCAGCTTTACACACTGGAGTGCATGGAGTTTTGTGTAAATTGCCTTCTGTTTTGTCCAGGTTAAATTTGAATGGAGAGATATTCAGCTCTCACATGCTTTTATACAGAGTATATAGCTGTTATCTAGAGTTGTCACTCTGTTCCATGGGGATCGTGGATGTATGGTGAGGCACAGTGTGTAACATTGTTGAAGTTCACTGCTGCTTCCACGAATGAAAAAGTATGTAATGGTGTCTGCAAAAATGTGCCACTGACCTCTAAAGAAACATCCAACCCACACTGCAGAGAAGATGGAACAACAACTATCATCTCTTCAGGTTAGATTTCCTTTTTGCAACTCTTTTATACAGAAAAAAAAAGCCCAGCTGCAGCCACCTAACCTTTCAGAGCAGAAAATTTCTTATTTCTGTGCAGTACTGAAAAGTCTTGAGCTGACACTAACAATCAACACTGGGTAAAATCTGCTACAAAGTGTGTTCCCAGTTGCATTTTGACGTTGAAGTCCCAAATAGTTTTTGACCCTAGAGTATCTCCTCTCAGTTCCTCACACATTTAAATCATGAGGATAGTCTGTCTTTCTTTCAGACATGTGGATTTTATTCAATCCACTGAAACAGTCCTATATGGAGATGTCCAGACATTATTTCAATATTGCTATTATCAGTACATGCTGGGAGGAATAATTCCATTTTCTAAATTACATAATTAAATCAGTCATTCATACTTCTGTTAATAATTGGCTGGAGTAAAGATTATGACTCATTCTTTTCAAACAGATGATTCATACATTCATATAACCATAGGATGCTCAGTGTTGGAAGGGACCTTTAGAGGTTGTCTAGTTCAACCCTTCTGTTGTGAGCAGGAACACCTATAACAAGATCAGATTGCTCAGAGCCCTGTCCAACCTGACCTTGAATGTTTCCAGGGCTGGAGCATTTACCACCTCCCTGGGCAACATGTTCCAGTGCTTAACCACCCTCACTCTGAAAAATTTCCTCCTTATATCCAGGCTAAATCTCCCCTCTTTTAGTTTAAATCCATTACCCCTTGTCCTATCTCAACAGGCCTTGCTAAAAGTATCATCTCCATCTTTCTTATAGAGGCTCCCTTTAAGTATTGATAGGCCACAATAAGATCTCCCCAGAGCCTTCTCTTCTCCTGACTGAATAACCCAAACTTTTTCATCCTGTCTTCATAGGAGAGGCATTCCAGCCTTGATAACTTCTGAAATTGCTCCTCAATAGAAAAATAGAAAACTGAAGAAATATTTTCTTTCTGAAATTTGATGATATCACAGATAATATTTTGCACAGATTCTATAGTGTCAGAAAATGTGCCTAGCTTCAGAAGTCCTTTGGATCTGCTTTTCACAGCAGTTGCTGTCTTGCTTGTGTAGAAAATGAACAGAATATTGAAATCAACAGTAAGGTCTAATTGCATCAGCTCAAACATGAATGTCATTTGATTTTTAATACAGATCTGACAGCTCTGACTATTGCAACTCTCTCTGTTCCCTTGCTTTAATTCCATCCTATAAGAAAAAAGACATATTAATGTTTTCTTTCACGGTCTTATGTGTTTTCTAACAACTTACTATACTTAATTAACCTTTCCAAAACCCACAGTCTAAACCTATTTCTCTTCATATTCTCCTTTGTGAATTAGGCCAGGTTTTAGAAATTCCACCAATCTAGAATTTACCTCCAAGTATATTATCCTACCAAAAAAGGGGAAAAAATAAAATCATTGCCGAATTCCCAAGCACAGCTCCGAAGTCATTCATTAAGCCTCCAAGTGCTTTGTAGTTTTGGTATTACTTTTTTTTTCACTTAACAACTATTAAAGTGTGCTATCTGTTTATACCTCATCTTAAATCTCTTTGAAGACTAGAAGTGTTACTGCTGTACAGATTTTTACCCACAATGTGTTTTATTCAGTTTTCACTTTAATTCTTTCTCTTCAGAACACTTCATTACATGTGTAAACTGTTCCATAAATCTGCTTTTCATCTTAATCAATATAATCACATTACTGCATTAATTTTAATATATTGTCAGCTTAAAATTCTACTCCAAGAGGTACATGATATACTCCGTCTCAATGCCATATAATGCATTGACTCTACAAGATTATAAATTTTACAGGTGGATTTCCTTGAACAGTGAAATTTTTCATAGAAACATGGTGCAAAACATGCTAAAGGAAATGGAAAGGCTGCTCATTTGTTAAATTATGTTTTGGATCATTCCTTCAGTCTGAAGAAGAAAAAAAATAGCACAGAAGAATGCAGTATTTCTAAAACATGATGATTTTTCTTATTTTGTAATACCAACTGCTGCTATCTACTCAGAGATTATAAAGTGTTTTGTTTACCCAGAAAAACTAACTCTTCAACTTCTTTATCTCCTTTAAGATAGCCACAGAAAAGAGGAAATTTATTCAGATAGATCTTTCTTGGCTGTTATTCAATAATTTATTTGATGATATTCCTTCTTCTCCCCATTTGCAATGCTATTCTTAGAGTTTTACAATAACTCAGGGACAAAAATTGAGGCTGAGTATTATTGTAATAGAAACATCTACAGTGTGTAACTCTTGTGTGGGGATACTGACTCATTACTAGCAAGTTACTGGAAAGAATGCAAAAATTTCTATAGATTTTCTGGCCACTGAATAGATGTCATAGTTCAAGGCAATGAATGAACCATGATCATCATGACTAGGAGGATCAGTAGTCAGAGTTCAAGGTTCTGATTTCCTGCCATTGACTTTCTCTTTTAAAGACGCTTCCTATAGCAAGACTATCTTAAACTCTGGGACACCCAAAGCACTGAATGTGAACTTACATTGATTATTTTCCACATAAAATCATAAAAAGAATCACAAAAATCATAAAAAGTGTTTAATTATCTGTACACTTACTGTTTGTCTGAAGTACTGCAAAATAACTATTCAGGTAATCAGTGGTATTAATCCTTTTAGGGCCTCCTTAACCAACACAGAGTATCCTGTTAATAAGATCTCTATCTTGCTGCCACCAAAAATAACAAGGAAGAAATATGGCCCTGTGCTTCTTTGTGTGCCAATAGCTCATTAAATACGCATAAGTATTTGAACTGAATGGCCTATTTAAAGACATTGTCTTGTATCTTTTGCAAAACAAACTCAAGTGGCTCCACAAGTACATAAAACATTCCCAGTGACACTTACTGTCTAAACTGCTTACAATTTTTCAAAGACTTTACTGTATTTTAAAGAGGAAGCTTAGGTCTGGTTCACACTTAGAAGGTGTGCATGAACCCATACCTCATGTTTTAGAGTCCATCAAGATTTCTTTTTCACCAAGCTGTAGACTGTCAATAGCATGTCAATAAGATATGTTTATGTAGACAAAATCAGTTAAGTAGTATCAGTTCTGTTTCTACAGTGTGAGAGCAGGAATCATAGAATATCGAGTTGGAAGACACTTCAAGGAGCATCTGGGCCAACTTCTCTTGGAAAAAGCATGGTCTAGATAAGATGGTTCAGAACGCTGTTCAGCTGAACATGAAAGGACAGTAGAAATTCATTCCATTCATCAGTTGTATCTCCCTTGTTCGCATTCCTGAATTCTGGGGATTTTTTTTCAGTTGTTTAGAACTACATTTTATGCTATAGATCTGTCAGAAAGAAATTAAAACTAGTATATGTGAGTTTGGTAAGTTCGGGTTTGTACTTTTTTTTTCTTTTTTTTTTTTCTCCCCCTCCCCCGTGCATTCCATTTGAAATACAGAGGATTTTATGCAGTAAAAATAGAGTAAATCCTGACAGTCAACCTCTGGAGCTTTTCTATGATTGAAAGCAGAGTAAAGCAAGAAACTATCAAGCTATTTTGTGAATAACCTATATGACAAAGCAAGCCATATTTATGATAACAGATTATTTGTAAAACAGTACAGGTTTCTACTAAGGTACTATTTAGCTGTGAATGGTTCCCATGGAAAAAGAAACAAAATGCAGTCTGTGAGTATTCTTAGACTTCTGTGATATTCCCTATCACCATTTTTCATATCAGTGCAGGAAAGCTCATGTAGGTTACACACAATCTTTTTATGATTGCATAACTGACACTTTTAAATGGGAAAACAAGAAAATGAATGATGAGTAACAAATGATAAAAGAATGCAACTGTCCACATGAAGAATGATTATTTTTAATCAGAATGTTATTTATGCTACTATTTGTGAGAAAGGAGTGTGTATATAGGATTGTTCAGAAAATGAACAATAGAAATATACAAAAACGTCTAAGTAGAATTTGAATTCATCTGTCTAAAGGTGACTTCTGTATTATTCTAAGAGTTTTAAACTTTAACATTTAGAGTACATCAAAAGTTAGGGGTTTTTGCTCTTGATTTTGAACAGTAGGTAGGAAAGGACAATTCCCCGTCTTTATGAACTAGAACACAGTGAGAATACTCATTTCACAGTGACAAATAAGGCAGCTGTAACATAAATAGCTGCTAGCTACTTTTTGAAAAGCAGTGTTTTGTTAGATAGCTATGAAGGAACCACTACAAACAAGCTGTTATATTTTTACAATGTTGCCAGCTACACTTTTTATGAGCCTGGATTGCTCTTTATGAGTATAATAAAAGCAGACTACCATTCATGTGTGTCTTTGATTGTGTTCAGTGCAGGCAGTGTAATACTGCAAATGTAATGAGGTCTGCAGAAGATCTCTTTCTACAGCTGAGTGGCAGTGTTCTTTTTACTCATTAATTTCATTATAACTTTAAATAAGCAAAAAGTGCATAGAAATGATAAATATATATATGTTTGATATTACATTACACCAATAACCTAACAAATTACTGAGTAATTGAGGTGTTTTGCTGTTGTTGTTGATATTTTAACTTCACCACTTGAAATGGTGAAGCCCTTTCAGTCCTGCAGAGAAATACTTAGGGATCTTGCTGGATGAAATACCGAATATGAGCCAGGAATGTGTGCTTGCAGCCCAGAAAGCCAATCACATCCTGACCTGCATCAAAACAAGTGCAACCAGCAGGTCGAGGGAGGTGATTCTCCCCACTCTATTCTGCACTGGTGACACTCTATCTTGAGTATTGCATTCAGCTCCAGGGCCCCCAGAGTAAGAAAGACATGTACCTGCTCAAATGGGTCTGGAGGAGGGCTACAAAAATAATGCAGGGCCTGTAGCACCTCCAGTATGAGGGGACGCTTAGAGACTTGGGGTTGTTCAGACAAGACAAGAGAAGGGTCCAGGGCAACCCTTATAGCAGCCTTCCAGTTCTTGAAGGGAGTCTATAGAAAAGACGAGGAGGAACAATTTATCAGGCAGTATAATGGTAATGGTTTTAAGCTGAAAAAGAATAGTTTTAGATTAGATAGTAGGAAGAAATTCTTTGCAACATGGGTCACGAGAACAGTCATGGAACAGTTTGCCCAGAGAAACTGTGAGTGCCCCAACCCTGATAATGTTTAAAACCAGATTGAATGAGACCTGATCTGGTGGAAAATGTCCCTACCCATGGCAGGGGAGGTGGTGGAGCTTGATTGTCTTTAAGGTTGCTTCCAAATCAAACCATTCTATGATTCTACAATTCTATGATTCAAACATATTGCATATTGCTATCACACAAAATACTTCTCAGGAAAAGCTGTCAGTGAACCCATTTAATTTTATGAGGTCTTTTTTCCTCCCCCATTATCTCAGTCAAGGAAAGGAAAATCAAGCTTGTACACCTTGAAATTATTTTACTTTTGTACTTCATATTTGGCCTGGAGCAAACTGCTTCACAGCTTTAAATTAAGCATTGGTATGTGAGACTTCACAATCTTATTGCCAAGTGAGATAAGTTGTGTTCACTTTTTGTGTCTTCAAACCCTAAATTTCCCCTTAAGCATCCAACAAGAAGAAAGACATACTGCATTGTTAATATCAGACCAAATAAATTCATATTGCTTCTAATTACAGGGGTTATTTACAATGTAAAAAAAAATTCATAACAAAGTCATAATTGTGAATGGCTTATTCATATTTATACTATTTTTCCAATCATATTTGAGATCAATCTAATTACTGACTGCAAAAGCCCTTTTGAGGAAGATTGTTCCACCTGACAGTAAATACCTTGTCAAGATACCCCACACTTATATNTTATCAGCGCGCTTGGAAAAGGCGCTGATGAGGAGCGTGGATGGAGCCCTCCCTGGATCTTCGTTCGCGAAGCCTAGCCATACATCTTTCTCATTTGTATACTCTGGATTTTGTGTACTCCTGATTTGAGCTGTCTTAATCTTGAAGTGAATCCCTCCTAAAGCTCATTTTCATAGTACTATTTAGCTCCTTGGCTCTGTCATGGCAGAACTGTGTGCTAACTCCTCTCCCCTGCCATGATAGCTAAGTGTCATCCTGTTAGCCATATTCTTAAATCTTGGAGGAAGATCAAAATATGCTGCATTACTCCTGGGGAATAAAAAAAAAAAAAGGTTATTCTAGACAGTACCTAGTGGAGCTGTCATATCTAATCATAAGAAATTACTTAAAACTGGATATATCCTGCAGAGTACCTGAAACTTACATTAAAAAAGTTACAATGGATATTCTTGTGTTGTCCTTTACAGACACCTGAGTGCAAAATATTTGATCTGCAGGTCAGAGTACAGGGTGATAGGAAAACCTAGCCAATTAAAAGGTACATCCAGTCTGCACACAGTATTCTTGTTTCAGGTCAGATTCAATTCACTGAGTGTAGATATATCTATCTCAAAATCAAATACTCTTTTCAGTCAATGGAGGAAACAGGCAGGTTTAGGGAGAGAATAATAGCACTCCAAAATATACCAATATAAATTTAATGTAATATAATGTAATAAATATAAAATACATTAACAACCTCTCTAAAGTGCTGTTTTCTCTATGTTGTCAATTAAGGAGCTGCAAGTCATTATTCCAGATGTGAAAATCACAGAATCATAGAACTGTTGAACCATTTTGGTTGAAAGAGACCTTTGAGATCATCAACCCCAACTGAAAAACCAGCACTGCCAGGCTTTAAGCCTTCCTATCCTCAAGCAGTTCAACAATTCCACCCAACCTAGTGTCATCTGCAAACTTACTGAGGGTGTACACAACTCCCTCATCAAGATCACTGATAAAAATATTAGAGAGAATAGGCCCTAATACTGAGCCCTGGGGAACACCACTTGTGAACAGCCAAGAACTGTGTTTAACTCCATTCATCAACACCCTTTGGTCCTGGTCATCCAGCCTGTGTTTTACCCAGTGAAGTGTATACCTATCGAAGCCACAAGCAGCCAGGTTAGGTAGACAACATCCACAGCCTTTTTCTCCTATCCACTAAGAGGGTCATTTTGTCAAGCAGACAGGACGTCAGGACAAGGGGGAATGGCTATAAACTGAAGGAGGGGAAATTTAGATTGGAGATTAGAAGGAAGTTCTTTACCCGGAGAGTGGTTAGGAACTGGCACAGGTTGGCCAGAGAGGTTGTGGATGCCCCATCCCTGGCAGTATTCAAGGCCAGGCTGGATGTGGCCCTGGGTGACCTGGTCTAGTGACTGGCATCCCTGCTCAGTGTGGGGAGGTTGGAACTAGATGATCTTTAGGGTCCCTTCCAACCTGGCCATTCTATGACCTGTCTTTCATGAATCCATGCTATCTAAGCCTGATCTCCTGCTTGTCCTGCACATGCCATGTGATGACATTTGAGATGATCTGTTCCATAACCTTCCCCATTACTGATGTCAGGCTGAAAGTCCTGTAGTTCTCCAGATCCTCTTTCCAGCCCTTTTTGTAGATGGGTATCACATTTACTAACTTCCAGTCAACTGGGACCTCTGCAGTTTACCAAGAGTGATAACAAACAATAATAAATGATGGGAAGTGTTTTGGTGAGCAGTTCCACCAGCTCCCTCAGTACCTTTGGGATGATCTCATTTTGCCCCACAGAAACGTTTGGGTCCAAATAGAGTAGTAGGTCAGTGACCATTTTCTTGCTGAATTATGGAGACTTCATTCTGCTCCCTGTCCATCTTGCATCTCAGGAGGGACTGGGTACTTTGTGAACATTTAACCTTACTATTAAAGATTGAGCCAAAGTAGGTATTCATTACCACAACCTTTTCCTCTTCTGCATTCAATAAAGGATGGAGATACTTCTTAGACCTCCTTTTGTTGTTTAATATATTTATAGAAACATTTTTAATTGTCTTTGAGCACAGTAATATACTGACATAACCCTTACAACTGGTTGCTAGAAATTGAATTACAAACCTATCATCTATGTTATTAACTTACAGTTGTTGTTGCTGTACAGTCTGAAATACAAGCTATTAATCTAGTGATTTCTGTGTACAAACCATGTTATATGATTACTGAAGTCTATCAATGTTACAAGAAAACAATTAGCAGTAGCAGCCTGCCAGTAAAAGATAGGCAACTAGAGTGGTCATTTAAAGTGAAAAATGTTAAACAGGACAAAAAAAAGCATCTCGTTCTTGTGATTCAGCATGAATATCCTTGTCATCCAATTCCAGAGAGCAAGAAAACACGCACTTGTGAAGAATCAATAAACAGGAAGAGATCAAACCAAACAAGTTAAGAAACAAACTAGTTGCAAGTCAAGGGGGGAAAAAAAAGAAAAATAAATAAAGAAAGAAAACCCAAAACATGGAAAAGCTTTACCTAGGAGAAGCTGCCCTGGGTGTACCCACTTGTTCTATTACAAAATAAAAACAGCAGTGTTACAAGTTCAGGGACTAGCCCAGCGGTGAGATCAATATCAATTACTGGGGGAGATGGCTTGGCTAAGAGGCTCACATCCCATGCTAAGACACCAAAGCAGTCAAGAAAGGATCTGTTAAATACAAATCGATAGCTGCATTTTCATTTCTTACTTTTTTAGTGGCTTTTTACAGCTGAAAATGCCCATGGGCCCAGGACCTCGTTTCCAGCTTAGAGCCACCAGCTCCCATACCAGCAACACTGCAGCTGATCTCCAGCTCCACCCCAGCTTTGCACTGCTCAGCGACGGAGGTGGCTGACCAGAGCAGGGTCTGACCCACATGCTAACATTCCAGCCAGGCCCCATCCCATTCCCATGGCCCTGTTGTCCTGGGGACTGCGTCTGACCCTGTTTCTCCTCATTGAGTCTGAACCTCACCCCCATCCATGGACTGACATCCTGGACTGGCCTTGGCTTGGCCTCATCCCCACTTTTGTGGGCATCAAAAATAATTTACAACACTACTGGCACCTGCCATTTTATAGTGTCACACCGAAGTAACACATAGTGTTTTGATTTGCAGAGTAAAAGGCAGTAAAGCTGGGAGGACTTCATAGGCTTAATTTCAAACAGATATTTTTGGGAGTGTCTTACTGTTCTCATATGCAAAGATTAAACTTCAGACTTTGCAATGCATCTTAAGGCAAAACATTTCCTTGTATTAATAATGCTGTAATAGCAATAATTAAAACTTAGTGTTATTTTCCTCTTCAGTAGATTAGTAAAACTTACAAGAGAGGATATTAATATATTCTTTTAGTGAATAAATGCTTGCATATTTCAAATTAAGTATTTAATAATTACAATCTAAAATTGTACTTAAAACATGCTATGGTTGTAAAATCAAAAGGTAGAAAATGCTCAGATTTTATCTTCTCATTAGTATTGTTTCAGCCTCTTTGTACAAATGCTGTTATGTTACAGACTTTAGTTACATTATTTTCACTATAGCATCTTTATCCCATACCAGTAATTCAATGAGGAAATTCATGCAATCAGATTTCTAGGAAAGATCAACTATGTCTTTAATCAGTTATCATCAGTAGAATAGTTGGATAGTAGAATATCAGGAGCCAAATAAAAGGAGTAGGAAAAAAAACAGTTTAGTCTTGTGACTCTGGACTTATTAGCATAATGGAAAGTAAAATAAACTCAAATTACTTCCATAATCTTATTAATTATATGATAATGTGCATGTTCATTTGACAAGGAATGTTGATATAGGTATTATCATAGCTTTAGTCTGCAAAGACCCAAACAGCTCCAAAGATTTGTTTTAATGGAATTAAAAGCCATTAATGGTACTGATTATCTCTAAGAAGCATCTCATATCAGTATTATACAATTTGATCCCAAGATATTATTTCTTTTGTTTTCTTGAACATCTTGAATCATCAAAACATAAAAGGAAGAAAATAACTATTTGTCTTCCCTGTTCTACAAAGTGAGCTATGTGTTAAAAATGCAGGCACCACCTTATGCAGTGTAAATGACCTTGTGTAATTGCAACATTAGTATTACATCCTTGTAATAGATTGAGTTGAGATTTAGGAGTAGGAATTTTGTTTTGAAACTGTTAATCTTTAGGGTATGAAATATTTTGACCTTATTTCAAAAAGGGTGATTGTAATTCGTGTCATACTCATTCTGACTTGAGACACTGTTATGAATCTGTCCTGTTCTTGTCTGTAGGTATTTGTATTTGCAAGAGTTTGAGTTGACTTTAACAGCATTCTAAAAGCATGTAAAAAGAATTTTTTGCAAACATTTTGTGGAACTATACCTACAGACTTGAAATACTGATAAGAGGGATGACTTTCCAGGTAAGTGCAGGAACTGAAGGGAAGAGGCTGGAGATCGTTCTTCTCTGTGGTCTCATCACTCACATGCAAGAACCACTAAGGGGAAAGCAGATGCATTTGCCTATAGTTAAGAGCACTAAGGGATAAGGAAAAGCAGCTTGGCATAGACACGAAGACCTGGGAGTGTGTTTTTCCAGCAATAAAGGTTTACTAGATTACAGAGTCATCAAAACAGAAGAAATGACAGCAAAACCTGGGAATGGAAAGGGAAGAAAAGTTGGAGGCTAGAAGCCAAGGAATAATGTCAAAGATGAATGGAATGGCTAGCCTGGGAGTAAATCACATACAATTATTCAGTAACATTGTCTTCTATATCCTGAAGCTAGATTTAGCAGTCTGTACAGTATATTACTGTTTGTGGCCTTTATCACTTAGATGATCAGCTTAAACAGTCTGTATTGTAAAATCAAATGTCTAAAATTCTCAGATAATACCACTTGGAAGGCAGGATAATAAAATCTTTGCCTGTTTTAATTTTGTGTGTAACATAAGAAAATAATGATAAAAATACTGTAGAAAAAACTCTGCAGTTTCAGATCATGAACTCAAAGACCATATATTTCAGAATGAAGTTTTGCCTCTCAAAAATAATCACCTCTGTACTGCCTTGTGTTAAGATGTCTCTTGAAAGCAGCATTAATTACAGAATAAGAATGGCTGAGGTTGAAAGGGACTTCTGGAGGTCACCTAATCCTCCCTGATTAAAGGGAGCCTACTCCTCCCCTGCTCTCCTGTTTTTGAGGGTCCCATAGAACAGGCAGCCTAGGACAACATCCAGATGACTTTTGAATATCTCCAAGTATGGAGACTTGGCAATATTTCTGGGCTACCTGTACCAATGTTTGGTAATACTCAGAGTGAAATCGTGCTTCCTTTCATACAGATGGAACCTTTGGTGCTTCAGTTTGTTTCTATTATCTCTGTCTCTCAGAACCAATGAAAAGAGCCTGGCTCGATCTTCTTTGCACCCAACCTCAGGTGAACACATGTATTGATGCAATCTCCTTGAGTCTTTACTTCTCTAGGCCACACAATTCCAGATCTCTCAGCCTTTCCTGATAGAAAAGACATTCCAGACCCTTAGTCACCTTAGTGGCCTTCTCTTGGACTCTCTGTAGTACGTCTCCCTTTTACTGCGGAGCCCAGAGTTGAATGCAGTATTCCAGGTCTGGCCTTACTGTCACTGAGCAGAGGGGAAGGATTGCCTCACTTGATCTCCTGGCAACACTCCTCCTAATGCAGCCCAGGATAGCACTACCCTTCTTTGTACCAGGGCACATTGTTGGTTCATGTTTAACTTGGTGTCTATCAGGACACCCAGGCCCTTTTCTGCCAGGCTGCTCTCCAGCTGGTTTGGAAAAATTATAGCATGTAGAATATACTGGTGCATGAAGTTGATCCTCTCCAGGTGCAGGTATTATAAATTGCAGAATACCTACTCTAGAAACCGGAATGTTTGTACTTAATGTGGCATGAAAGAAGAGACAGTATTCTTTAACAGTCAATACAGATTTTCTGTTGCCACACTGCTGAACACTTAAAAGAGCTACTGAAGCTTATTTTAGAAGTTTTTCAAATACAAAACATGATCAAAGAATGCTAAAGAGCATCAGAGCTCTTCAGCCTTTCAGACAACCCAGACTGAAAGGCTTGTTAAAAAACATTGTACATTAGATGATTCCATGCTGTGTTTATGTACTACCAAGCATAAGTGATCGGGTACTTTGTGAAGTGGTATGTTCTTTATAGCACACATGGATTTCCAAAAGGCTTTTTAACAATGTCTCTTATCAAAGACTTTAGTATGGGAAAGAAATTTCTTGCACAAAGACTGAAAATATAGGATGTAGATTATAGAACTAAAAAGAAATTTCTTATTTTTTGGGGAAGTGACCAGTGGAGCTCCTGAAGGATCTGTGGTAATACCTGTGGTTTTCAACATACTCACAGACAGCCTGGAAAATTGTGAGATGGGCTTTTCCAGAACAAAAAAAAACAACCACTGTGGGGAACTGAAAAAGGATCTTGTGGGACTGATTAACAACAAAGAAAATTCACTACAGGTAAATGTAAAACTATGGAAATAGCATGGGAAATCCATCTTTTGCACATAAAACTACAGAAGCTAAACTATTTTCTTTCTGAAAAAGTTTGTGATAGTTACAACAGATAGTACTAAGGAAATTCTTGTGCACTGCTTGTGCCTACTTGCTGGTGGGGTGGGGTGAGAGGCAGAAAAGGCCTTGATTCTGTATAAGAACTGCTCAGCAACAAGAGAAACATTCCTGTGTTATCAACACTCTTACCAGCATAAATCCAAAACATAGCCCCACACTAGCTACTACAAACAAAATTAATTCTACCCCAGTCAAAACCAGCACATGCCCCTTTCACATGCACTCACCGGGAGAAAATGGAGGTAGAGATGTCTCTACAAGGAGGAACAAAAGATCCTGCTTGCTAGCAAAGTCAAAGGAAGTGGGTGGGAATCGTCACCCTCTCACTGCTACCCATATTGGAGTTAAGTACAGCAGGAACAGATCATAGATATGAATCTGTTTAGGCAGTCTTTAGCATTTTTACACTATGTTAGAATGAAATTAAGAGCTGCTCAAAGTATATAAAGCTTCTCCTTATAGTTCCAGTGTTCCAGTCCTCTGACCATCTCAATGGACCTCCACTCTAATATGCCCCTATATTCCTATATTGAGAAGACAAAAGCTGGACACAGCATTCTAGACGCATTCACTCTAGATGGTAGGAATGATCATCTCCCTTGACCTGTTACTCTCTTTCTCTTACAACCCAGAATTCCATTCCCCTTCTTTGCTTTAAGTGCACATTGCTGGTTCATGTTCAACTTTATGTCAACCGAGTCCCTAAGTCCTTTTCTGCAAAGCTGATTTCTAATCACTTAGCTCCCAGACAGTACTGTTGCAGGGGGTTATTTTGACCTTGGTTTAGGTGTTTGCCTTTGTCATTGTAGAACTTCACGAGGTTCTTCAGATCATTTCTACAACCTGCCCAGCTCTCTCTGAATAGCACTCCTATTCCTCCAGTAAATTGTGTGTCTTCCACAGCTCAATACTGGCTGAGGATATATTCTGTCCTACCATTCCAGTCTTAAACAAAGCCATTAATGTTGCTAGGAATCCACTGTGAATTACTGTGAATGTATCCCTACCAGCTGAAGAAGTTTTGCACATGATGAAGTCTAAGTATATAGAATATATTTTAATTCTCCAAATCAGTACCAAGTTAGATTTGATTTGTATTTTTCTATGCATGGTCTTGGTTGCTCTGGTCTTTAACATTTGAAACCACTCTATGGATGGCATAGGTAACAAATCCAACCAAACACAAGAAAACCTACCGTACTCCGAATAGGGTCAGGGTAATGAAATGACAGCACTAGATAAACATCTTTCATTCAGGATCAGGGGCCACATGAAGATATGAACCAGACCAGGATGTTAAATTATTCAAGAGTTTGAAGAGGGTCATTTAACATCTTTTAACATGTGTCTCAAATTTTATATGGTAGAAACAAACCAACCAATGTTTTTTTAATGGTATAAAAGTCATCCCTAATCTTCTGGTATGCATTTTCCTTGTAGTCTCCATAGGGAGAAAGAGTAGATATTTATCACTATTATTGCTAGTCTCATGAATTACATTCTTACAAAATTAGCAAGAAGCTCAGACTCCAGTTGGCTCAGATCTTCCCCCTAATTCTCTGACTGTATCTTTCAAAGATAATGACATAAAAGTATAGTATGACTTATTTCATTATTATCCTACCACTCCAGTGACACAAATTGCCCAGTCTCAGGATTTAAAGCTATATAAAACCATGACAAGTCCCTAAGAAGAATGTAGATTGTTTTAAATGCTAGGAAGAGGGAAAACATTGTGCATTTGAAAAACTCTAATGACAATTTTTTTTATGATCTGTTGTTTAAATATGTAAATAATTTGTAAAAAAAATCACTAAATTAAAGCACTTATGATGGAAGTAAAACATGGAAGTAAAAAATGAGCTGATTTATCCATTTGTTCAGTTTATAGATTACCTATATATAAATCTTTATCAAAACCTTAACCTAGATACCATCTCATTTTAGTCACTTAGGAGGAGAAACCAAGGCAGAAGCTATTAGTCAAAGCTCCATTTCAATCAGAATAAAGCAACTGGGATCTCCAAATAGCAATTAAAAAAATAGATGGTGTAACCTGTGCCTTAATGATGAATGGTTTGGCAAACATCAATCTGGCTCAGAAGGGGATAGTATATGGGATTTTTTTCTGCTGTTTTTTATCTGTGTTTGATATAGATTCCATCTACAAACAATGGTGGTACGGGTTCCTCATTTCTGGGTGAGAAAAAGAAATAAAAATTAATTCTGAGAGGAGACTTCACATAGGGATAATTTTTTGTCTTAAATGAGACTTTGCTGTTTTTCTCCCATGTAATGGGAAGTATAATACAGCGGGTGAAGATGATGGATATATTGCTTTAGGCCACCAAATGTGATATGGACAGCTAGGAAGCTAAAACAAAGCAGACTTTTTTTAAAGCAGTGTTAAACTGGGTAAAGATTATTTCTGAGAATTCGTAATTTCTAGAACGTCATTAAGCTCCAAAGATTGTAACCTTAAGTGCTTTGGTGAATTCTGAGTTAAGGATTTGAAGACAATAAGACTATAAAGCTTCATTCAGTGGATTTAAAGGCAAAGCATTCTATCACACATTTTATTGATGCAGTTTGCAAGCTGCACCAGCAAGTTGCTTTTTTAATCGGGGAAAATTTAAAAGAGCATGCCCTTCTGAGACTATGGGTAATTATTTGAACTATCTTGTCTCAAGAAAAAGCTGCAACTTACGTGGTTTAATTGAAATCAGGATTGAAGAAGTTTATTGATTTATTAATGACATGTAATTAGCTGCCAAGCCATTAACTATATTCAGAATCAACATCCTTAATACAACAGCCAAATCACATTTATAGCTAAATTAGGAGATGCTAAGAAACACCTAAAAATTTATAAAAGCATTCTAGAGCTTATGCTACAGAGGTCTACCCTGTCATACACAAACACACACACACACATACACCCACTAGAGGTAGGGGGTTGCCTTGACCACCTCCCCACTTTTGCATACCCTGTGCCACTTCTAATACACCTGATGGTTAGGAGACCTCTTCAGAGGTATCCCTGCACCCTGAAGTGGGGTCTCTGTGTGCTGCCGCCACTTTGCCAGCCCGCTACTGGATGAAGACTGGTCCCATTGCCCCATCAGGAGTTGCACAGTCTGGTCTAGGCAGAGATTGGGGTGCCCTGGGGACACTGTTGGGAGTGACAGACCCTTTCCGACATCTTGTGCTTCCTCTCCACTCTCTCTCCCTAAGTCACAAATATCCATGCTTCCTTTGTACTTCTTTTAAGACTGATCTCTTCAGAAGTGTCTGTCATTTCCTGGTTGGTTTTTAATCCTGCTGATGGTTATCTTCCTCTCTAACATGATTGTTTCAGGGACAAACTGTCTCAGACTCTTTCATGTGTCCCATGCATGCACACCCCTCAGTTACAGTAGCATACTTGGCAGCTGCTGCTATGAGGGCCATTCAACCATGGTGGGGTATATGGCTGCCTCCACAACAGCCCTTTTCCTTCATGTTAATATTTCCTTTCACAATCAAGGGAGGTTTCATGGGGGTCAACAGGACTTGGGTAGCAGTTACATTTAGCTTGAGAATGTTTACTCACAAAGTAAAAGAAAACCAGTGTTTTACCAGAAAAAGAACTAACAAGGACTATCTGTCTCCTAAACAGGTAACAAGTAGGTTTTCATTCATGCGTATTCATGTATTTTTCCCTCATCCCTGGTCCCTTATTTGATCATCTGTGTAACTGAAAATTGCCCTGAGGGGCCTATTCTCTAGTTGATTTTAGCAGTTGCCATGACATCTGTGCAATGTGTTTTTACTTTGCATTTATGTCTTTGCTTTCCAGTGTGTTCAGTGATTGCATAGTAAAGGAAGAGATACAAAAGCTACTACTGCAGTCATGTATTCTTTTCAGTGGACTTAGTTCATTACAAGAGAGTGATGAAATGACTGACAACAGATTTTAGGCTTGTTTATTCCGCTGATTAGGTCACTCTGCTTCCTCCTAGATCTCTGGCCCATATAAGGATCCTTTGCACTCGGCTTATGCTAGATTATTCTTGTACATGCTTTTTTACTAAACCAGTAAGCTTCCTTCACAAGAAAATAAAAAAGCAATTATGTTGGTTGTCATGGGGGACTTTAATTACCCAGATATTTGTTAGGAGACTTGCACAGCCAGGCATACACAGTCCTGGTGGATAGGAAGGTGACCATGAGCTAGCAATGTGCCCTTGTGGCCAAGAGGGCCAATGGCATCCTAGAATGCATTAAGAGGAGCGTGGCCAGCAGATCCAGAGAGGTTATTCTCCCCCTCTACTCTGCCTCGGTGAGGCCCCACCTGGAATACTGTGTCCAGTTCTGGGCTACCCAGCTCAAGAAGGATAGGGAGCTGCTGGAGAGAGTCCAGGACAGGACCACCAAGATCATTAAAGGAGTGGAACATCTGCCCTATGAGGACAGGCTGAGAGAGCTGGGGCTCTTCAGCCTGGAGAAGAGGAGACTAAGATGGGACCTCATTCATGTTTACAAATATGTTAAGGGTGAGTGTCAGGAGGAGAGAGCCAGGCTCTGCTCAATGTCATCCAATGTTAGGACAAGAGGGAATGGGAGTAAGTTGGACCACAGGAGATTTAGTATTAACACGAGGAAAAACTTTTTCGCAGTAAGAGTGACAGAGTACTGGAACAGGCTGCCCAGGAGGCTGTGGAGTCTCCTTCTCTGGAGATATTCAAGAGCTGCCTGGACCCATTCCTGTGTGACCTCATCTAGGTGATCCTGCTCTGGCAGGGGGGTTGGACTTGACGATCTTTCTAGGTCCCTTCCAACCCCTAACAGTCTATTATTCTGTGATTCTATGAAAATCATTCGATCCCTACAAACAATATGGACTAGCTAGTTTAATACTTCCCACTCCATCTTCCAAAGTATTTCACTTCCAACAGTATAAGGAATCACAGGACACTTCCCCTCTTTCACACAACACCTCCATGAACACAACTCACACATTGTATCTGTGAAAATCCATTATGTGAAAACACTATTCTTGCAGACTGCAGAGTATCCTACTTATTATTCAGCTAGGGATGGTTTGTTGACCTGTTGTTAACATCTATAAAAATGTGATAATGACTAGAGACATGACTAGAACTATGAGAAAAGAAAGTTGTTCACTTTTATGTGCTTGGATCACAGGCAGAAGCTAGTGGTAAAATGTTTATTTAACTTTAAAAAATCTTTAAGTGGGGCATATAAAGGCTTGCAGTGAACACTCATGTACTTATCAGAGCTGTGCTGACTTCTAGAAGTCTGGACACTTGACACAAGATGTGGACCCTTACTTTGGCAGATATCCTAAACTTGTCGAAATTTGGCTGTAAGACTTTATGGATAAATCCCACTGACTTTGTCTCAGTGTGTCCTTATCCTTTAGACTAATTCTTTTATGGAGAGGGAAGCAATAATGTCCTGCATTTTCTCTGTGTTTTGTATAAAGAAATATTTATTTATATTTTAAGTAGTATATTTCCTTTTCTCTGTAGGTATTCATGGGACCTTTTGCACAGTTCTCCTTCCCCTGGGGAGATATATGGGTTATCTTCTGAGAATGCTTCCTGAAGGATTCAAGTCTGAACAAAAAGAAGTCTCAACAAGGTGTAGGAGGAGAATAGATGCAAGAAAATTACAATTAATTTCAAGGAAAGTTAGTTCTTAGGCTTAATAATAGACTTCTACTGTACATACCTGTACAATATGTACAGTATACCTGCAGTATACTAATTAAAGTCATAAAATTACTGAGATTGGAAGTGATCTCTGGAGATCATCTAGCCTAAATTCCTTGGTAAGGGAAGGGTTAGCTAGGGCAGGTAGCTCAGGTTGCTGGACACTCACGATCTTCATACAGGTTTTGATTGGTTCCAGTGATGGAGATTCCACCACCTCTCTGCACAACCTGTTTCATGGTTTCACTGATCCCATTGCGGGTTTGTACTATTTTTTTAATTATATTTAAACAGAATCTCCTATAGATACTGTCACCTCTTGTCCTGTCACTAGATACCTCTGAGAAGAGCTTGATTTTGTCTTCTTTACTCCACCTCATGAAACATTTATACATATTATTTTGGTTCTTTTCTCCAGGCTGAACAGCCCCAGGTCTCTCAGCTTTTTCATGTATAACAGATGGTCCAATATTTCATCATCTCTGTTGCCTTTGCTGGATGTGCTCCAGCATGTCCATGACTTCCATGTACTGGGGAACCCAGAATTGGACACAGTACTCCAAATGTGTGTTACTAAGGCTGAGTAGAGTGGAGGAAGACTCACTTTCCTAGACCTGCTTCCACTACTTTTAGTGAAGCCAAGGAAGCAAGGTTGTTCTTCTCCTTTGCTGCAAATTCCATTGCTGACTCATGCTCTACTTGCTGTCAACCATAATCCTAGATCCTTTTCTCAAATCTGCTTTCCTGTCAGTCAGCTCTCAACTTGTCCTAATGCATGGGTTTATTCTTTCCCTGGAGTAGGACTCCACACTTAAAATTGTGCAATTTCCTGAGTTTTCTCTTGGCCTATTTCTTAAGCCTGTTGAGGTCCTTCTGAAGGGCAACACAATAATTTGATCTATCAAGCACTCCTTCTAGTTTTGTATTATCTGCAGACCTGCTGAGGGTGCATTCTATCACTTCATATGGATCATTATGGAAGATGTTGAACAAAAGCTTATCCATGATTGAGATGGACTATTCTTGAACTCGGAGGAGGTGATCCTTGAAAATCAACCACCTTTCCTGACCCTCTCCCCCGGGATTCTTACAATCAGGTCCCTAAAGAGGCCAAAGTCTGCTCTCCTAAGACCAGGGTTGTGATCCGGCGACTTGCCTTGTTCATTCTCTCAGGATCCTGAAGTCCACCATTTCATGGTCACTTTAGCCAAAGCTGCCTCCAACCTTCATATTCCTGACCAGTTATTTGTTTGTAAGAATTAGTTCTAGCACAGTGTCTCCCTTTGTTGGCTCCTAAATCCCCTATGTTAAGAAATGCTCCACACTGCTCTGCTTAAAGCCTGCTGTGTTGGCCTTCCAGTGGATTTTTGGACTAAGTCACTCATGTGTACCAGTATATGTGAACACAAAACTTCTGCCAGTTGTACAAAAAAGACCACATCTTCCTTTTCTTCTTTGTGCTGGGTCTAGCTGAGATGGAGTTAGTTTTCTTCATAGAGCCTATTACGGTTGAATGTTTTGAGTATGAGATCAAAACAGCGTTGATAATACATCCATGTTTGAGCAGTGCCTGCAAAGTTCAAAGGCTTTTTCTACTTCTCTTGCTGCCTCTCAGCAAGTAGGCTGCGGGTGTACAAAAAGTAGAAAGGGGACATAAGCAGGACAACTGTCCCAAAATGACTGCAGGGATACTCCACGCCCTATAGAGTCATGACTGTGGGAAGTGGTGAGTGATTTCCTTTGCATCACTTGTTATGTTTGGTTTTCCCCTTTCTTTTCTCTTCCTCTTTCACTCACTTTTTAAGCTATTTTTGTCTTGACCTACAAGTTTGGAGATCTTTTTTTGTTCCTGTTCTATCCCCACATTCTGCTGAGAGCAGGGAGACTTAGTGAGTGGCTGTAGATGGCTCAGCTGCCATCCAGAGTCAAAACTATACCTTCTTGAATTAATCAGTTAAGGAAGATACACTCACAAAGGTTAATGGAACGGCAGAAACAAAGTCAAATCTCTAATTTATATGTAAGTGGCAAAGGGACTGAATGTATTCGTGTTGTCGTGCATGAGTATGGAAGGGATTTATTTCAGTTATCAAAATTCAGAAAGGGCTTGGTTAATATTTCTGCCTCATTTATATAGAGGAAAAGTGTCAAAAGGGGGTGTTATGGACATCTGGATAGGATTCTTGTCATTCAGAGACCTCATTTTCTGACCATGGGGACACAGATGTTGTGTGTCTTGCTCTGTTGTTGCTTGCCTTGAACTAAATGACTGCTACTTAATTCTTTCTCTGGAGCTGTTAATCACAATGGTGGCAATCTAGGACCTGATGTTTAGGACCTGAATAATCCTGTGTTGTTGAAGTTAATTTGTCTAGAATAGTAAGTTAGCCTCATCAAATAGACTGCTCCTGTTAACAGTGAAATATGTACATATCGTAAGAAAAGAAAAGCAATATATTAATTCTGCTGCTAGAGCCTAGTTATATCAGAGAGCATTTTGGGTAACTAAGTATGCTAGAGTGTGCAGCATTTTTTCCTATATTCCATATAATTATTAATATCTCTGCAAGTATTGCAATTTTCATATACAGTTTTCACATAAGTCTTTATGATTTTGTAGGCAGATAGGAGATTTCAAAAGTTCCGTGGTGTTTAACATTGGCTTAATTTATTTTCTTTCCCTTAAAAAAACTCTCTGTAGCCTATAAATGTCACATTTTATTTTAAATGTGTTGGAAGGCATGTATGAACCCTTAGAAGGTCATATATTCTTACATACTCTATAAATGGAATCTTCTGAAACACAATCAATATGAAGTGGAACTTGTTGATCTCATTCTGAATGCCACCAAGCTTGCTTCAGCAAATCAGATGGAATTTTGACCTTGTACATTGTGTTCTCTCTGATTCACTATGTATGTTTACAATTGGAAACAACTGTGTATTTTTCTGTTCTTTTGCTAATGAGGAACAATTTTCCATTACCAAAAAAGACACAACACTGCAAGTTCTTAAGGTCTCTGCCTCTTAAAAATGCTTTGAAGGTAAACAAGAACCGTGGGTGGAGTTGCAGTACTTTGTAGCATCCATGTACTTGGTGAGTAAGGGAAGGTATTGTCACACACAAGCTACACATTGTTGAAAAAACTTTTTTTTCTAGAGCAGCAGGAGAAAATCTTGTATGCCATCTGCCTTCTAAGAGGTGTGAAAGGGATTTCACTAACAGAATATGAGTGACTTCCTCTGCAAAGTGAGAAAACAGATTGCCATAATTTTTTTCACCCAGTAACTTATCGTAAATTATTGCTCACAATGTTGATGGTAACTTCTCTAACATGTAAGATTTATTTACATATTTACTTACTTATTTATTTTGGCAAAGAAAATATTCTGTCCTTATTGTCTAGAATGTTTTTTTAAAAAATCAAACTCAAAGCAAAATAAGACACAAAATACCAAACACTGGAAAATACTTTAAACTTGCTTAACTTAATGGTGCTTAATTGCCATATTGACTTTCTGAAGAACTGTAAATGACTATAAGAAATACTATGTATCCTGCACTTGCAGTTGTCAGAATGAATATGTTCAATGCAAAAAAAGTTTTTGTGTAACTCACTAAATATTACCGAAAATAATGAATGCTATTTCACAAATTATCCTATCAACTTGGAAAATGTACAGTTAAGAGTTCTATGAATATTTTCCTTAAAGTCTTGGAATATCAAAAAGCTAGAGAGAAAAAGAGAGAAAATATGCCTTTCATTAGTTTTGGCAGTTAATTCAAGCATAAATATTCCTGTTAGGGAATGACAGCAAAAAAAAAAAATAGCTATATCACTTGATCTTTTCTTTTTTGGGGTGTTTTGCTGTTGTAATTGCTGGTAATAACACAAGTTTGAAACATTTTTCATAGAAGCAAAAGAGCTTAATTTCAATTTGCATAATGATTCACAGAAGAGCTCCATTTACAGACACTTTAACACTGTGAATCATTAATCACTTAGACAAATTACAACACAACTCTATTAGATTTCCTGTTATGGACTTTAACAGATGTCTAATTAGAAACTGAAAGTGAATTCAGAATAAACCAGTACTTGGCATGTGTATAGTATCAAATCATTATTTATTGAGATAAACACTTTCTCCGAGGCAAGACAAAATATTACCATTTTTCTCCATTTGCAATTTTCAAGTAAAGAAATAACATTCAAATATTGCATACCCACAGCATTAGTTCCTATGGAGTATATTAGAGATGTAAGTGCAATATTCTATAGAAATTCTCTCAAAACTGCTGCAGGTATAATTATAATTCTTCTATTTCATAGTTTTAAAACTTTAAGATATATTTATTAACATTAAAAAATTAGAAAACAAACTCCCACATCTTTAATTATCTATCAATTATTATATTAACATACAATGCCGTACACCCTCATAAGCTACTGAACATACAAATACAATTTGTCTAACATTTGATTTAATCTCTTTTTTTCAACAATAGGTATATTTTGTTTGTAAATTAAAACATTCTTCTTGCAATCTTACACTACTATAAACATAAAATTTTCTAAACAGTGTAACAGACTTAATTAATCATTTTTGGATAACACAGCAGTGTTTAGTACCCAGACCCTCTTTCTTCACTATCAGACATAGCATATTTTTGAGCTTGATCTTGTCACATGAAAGCCAAGAGCAAGTTTATCAGTGGATGCAGAAATCACACCTAGAAAATGGCACCTTTGCTATTGAATCTTTAATTGCTTAAATAGATTAATAAAATAAATTATTAAAAAAGCCAGTTCTTAGAGACAGACTCACAAAAGTAATCATGAACTCAAGTCCCATAGCAACATAAGTTCATAACAGATTTGAACTGAGGTTCAGAAAATAATTTCTCAGACACACTTGCCTTTGTTGCATAAAGGGTTAGTCCAAGATAAGTTGCCTTAGGCCACTTCTACATTAAACTGTAGTTTGGAACAGGAATAAGTTTTTGAAGAAATTCTCCTGATCATTTCATGCCACTCATTGGTTGGTTTTTGAAGTAGTTTTAATCAGGTTTGATAAGGGTGAACTATTTTTTTTCCTCTTTTCTTATCAGAAAAAAAAATCCCTTCCTGTAGAGAAAACTTAATTAGAAATTGTGTTGCTGGTGCTCTTCAAATGCCCTCCAATGTCTAATGCAGAAATGCTTGATCTTCCATATATTTTTTGAACAACATGCATGATGTTCAGTCCAAGAGATCAATCAAATCTTTTCCAAAGGAAAAAAGAGCAATCAACTAACATATTGTAGATGCAGAGGCCTCATAAAAATAGTTTTGATTTGCTGATCAATTTCTACTGAAGAACAGGAATTTATATGAAGAATATTTCTCTAATATAGATATACCCTTAATCTTGACAGCAAAAACACGTTTTCAAGGTATTCCTAATCTCAGTGTTTCCTTTCACAAAATGTGTCCAATTCAGTGTGCTGATCCTCACATAATCCACTTTTAGATACATTACTTGTCCATTGCAAATGTATGGAAATATTTCTGCTAATTTTTTCAGTATTTGGTAACAAAGTACTGAATCTATCTTTTAAGTACCTGACTCCCATTGCACAATCCAAAATGCTTGCAATCACATTCTGTGTAAAATGTGTGGCGATATGCACTTGCAGCCCAGAAGGCCAACTGTATCCTGGGTTGTATAAAGGGAAGTGTGGGCAACAGGTCTAGGGATGTAACTCTCCCCCTTTACTCTACTCTAGTGAGATCCCACCTGAAGAACTGTGTCGTGCTCTGGGGTCCCCAATACAAGAAAGATATGAATCTGTTGGAACAGGTCCAGAGGAGGTCCATGAAAATGCTCAGAGAGCAGAAACATCTCTCCTGTGAAGAAAGGCTGAGAGGATGTAGGTTGATCAGACTGGAGAAAGCTCTGGGGACACTTTCTTGCAAAGGAGTCTTATAAGAAAGATGGAGAAAGAATTTTTACTAGGACTTGTAATGACAGGACAAGGGGCAATGGTTTTAAATTGAAAGAGGGTAAATTTAAACTGGACATGAGGAAGATATCTTTGATAATAATGGTGCTAAAACACTGGAATATGTTGTCTAGAGAAGTTTTTTTATGGACACATTCTTATACACCTGTTCCTCACTGAATGACAGAATTACAAATTAATTTTTTCAAGAAAGAAAGAATGAACAAGATTAGCTATAATATTTTCAATCTAATGGCTAGGACAATTCTTGGATAGAATGAGATGACATTTTCATCTGTATTTCTATATTGCTTTTGTATGTTACCCAACAATTATTTAATGCAAGTCCATACAGACTGGATTTTTACACCAATTAGCATCTTTTCGACAGCTATGGCTGAGAATTACACTAGAAACTGAGACTGCTGAAATGCACTTTTACAATGTATTAGACATAGTGAAGCCATAAAACTTTGGTGAATCTGTATCTTAAGTGTCTAGTCAGGTGAAAAATTACTGCCAAGGAGTTCAAGAGTTTAGCATTTACCTAATCCCTAATGGGGTTCAATTACCTTCTAGTTCATAGACTTGTATAATATCCATTTCTTTGGTCAGGACAAACCTCTTCTCCTGAGAATAATGATGTCAATGTGTGTAAATTCAGGGGATCCTGCTTATCTGGCAGTCTTGCAGGGGAAAAATAATGAACAAAATACAGCAAAACAATACAATTATTTAGAAATGGTCAGAAACATAGAATTCCGTTTAAGTTACTCATACAAAAATTTATCCGATTTATGTGAATGTATCAATGAATATGGATGTTATTTATGGTGTTTTTCTTTAATGTCAGTTTAATAATCCTGATTTAAATAGAAATACCTTTCTTTTTTTTGCCTTTTGTTTCTCATGAGAGGTCATTAACTTATACAAGCCTCACTTACAAACTGTCACACAGATCAACCACTTCAAAGCCCTTTAGTCCTAAGTCCCTTTAGTCCTAAGGTTCAACTGCCAGGGCCTAGCAAGCTTGGACACTGGCAGCAAAGTCCTTAGGATGGAGGTTTTATTAGAGTGTCCTTCTCTTAGATGGAAGGCCGTACAGGGCTAAACGAGCTCCATCTGCTCGGGTTTGGAATCAGAGTTGTCCTTCTCCTAGGATGACTGCCAGAAGGCTAATGAGCTCATCCTACCCATCCAAGGATTATAGGAACATGGGTATCACTCCCCACACTTTCCCGTGGGCAATGAGTTTAATGCTCCCTCTGCTGTCAGCACAGTTATCGCACCAGGGGCCACAGCAGACCCCAAGTAATTTTCAGACTGTGCCTGCTCTGCTGCTGTACCTTTCTATTAAATTATTTTTTGAGATTCAATGCATGCGACTATGCTTNTTCCATATATTTTTTGAACAACATGCATAATGTTCAGTCCAAGAGATCAATCAAATCTTTTCCAAAGGAAAAAAGAGCAATCAACTAACATATTGTAGATGCAGAGGCCTCATAAAAATAGTTTTGATTTGC
This sequence comes from Bucco capensis, assembly GCA_013396975.1. Lineage (NCBI taxonomy): Eukaryota > Metazoa > Chordata > Aves > Piciformes > Bucconidae > Bucco > Bucco capensis. Next base: position 121,584 of record VWZO01018208.1, on the reverse strand, counting down.
TGATCAATTTCTACTGAAGAACAGGAATTTATATGAAGAATATTTCTCTAATATAGATATACCCTTAATCTTGACAGCAAAAACACGTTTTCAAGGTATTCCTAATCTCAGTGTTTCCTTTCACAAAATGTGTCCAATTCAGTGTGCTGATCCTCACATAATCCACTTTTAGATACATTACTTGTCCATTGCAAATGTATGGAAATATTTCTGCTAATTTTTTCAGTATTTGGTAACAAAGTACTGAATCTATCTTTTAAGTACCTGACTCCCATTGCACAATCCAAAATGCTTGCAATCACATTCTGTGTAAAATGTGTGGCGATATGCACTTGCAGCCCAGAAGGCCAACTGTATCCTGGGTTGTATAAAGGGAAGTGTGGGCAACAGGTCTAGGGATGTAACTCTCCCCCTTTACTCTACTCTAGTGAGATCCCACCTGAAGAACTGTGTCGTGCTCTGGGGTCCCCAATACAAGAAAGATATGAATCTGTTGGAACAGGTCCAGAGGAGGTCCATGAAAATGCTCAGAGAGCAGAAACATCTCTCCTGTGAAGAAAGGCTGAGAGGATGTAGGTTGATCAGACTGGAGAAAGCTCTGGGGACACTTTCTTGCAAAGGAGACTTATAAAAAAGATGGAGAAAGAATTTTTACTAGGACTTGTAATGACAGGACAAATGGCAATGGTTTTAAATTGAAAGAGGGTAAATTTAAACTGGACATGAGGAAGATATTTTTGATAATAATGGTGCTAAAACACTGGAATATGCTGTCTAGAGAAGTTTTTTTATGGACACATTCTTATACACCTGTTCCTCACTGAATGACAGAATTACAAATTAATTTTTTCAAGAAAGAAAGAATGAACAAGATTAGCTATAGTATTTTCAATCTAATGGCTAGGACAATTCTTGGATAGAATGAGATGACATTTTCATCTGTATTTCTATATTGCTTTTGTATGTTACCCAACAATTATTTAATGCAAGTCCATACAGACTGGATTTTTACACCAATTAGCATCTTTTCCACAGCTATGGCTGAGAATTACACTAGAAACTGAGACTGCTGAAATGCACTTTTACAATGTATTAGACATAGTGAAGCCATAAAACTTTGGTGAATCTGTATCTTAAGTGTCTAGTCAGGTGAAAAATTACTGCCAAGGAGTTCAAGAGTTTAGCATTTACCTAATCCCTAATGGGGTTCAATTACCTTCTAGTTCATAGACTTGTATAATATCCATTTCTTTGGTCAGGACAAACCTCTTCTCCTGAGAATAACGATGTCAATGTGTGTAAATTCAGGGGATCCTGCTTATCTGGCAGTCTTGCAGGGGAAAAATAATGAACAAAATACAGCAAAACAATACAATTATTTAGAAATGGTCAGAAACATAGAATTCCGTTTAAGTTACTCATACAAAAATTTATCCGATTTATGTGAATGTATCAATGAATATGGATGTTATTTATGGTGTTTTTCTTTAATGTCAGTTTAATAATCCTGATTTAAATAGAAATACCTTTCTTTTTTTTGCCTTTTGTTTCTCATGAGAGGTCATTAACTTCTACAAGCCTCACTTACAAACTGTCACACAGATCAACCACTTCAAAGCCCTTTAGTCCTAAGTCCCTTTAGTCCTAAGGTTCAACTGCCAGGGCCTAGCAAGCTTGGACACTGGCAGCAAAGTCCTTAGGATGGAGGTTTTATTAGAGTGTCCATCTCTTAGATGGAAGGCCCTACAGGGCTAAACGAGCTCCATCTGCTCGGGTTTGGAATCAGAGTTGTCCCTCTCCTAGGATGACTGCCAGAAGGCTAATGAGCTCATCCTACCCATCCAAGGATTATAGGAACATGGGTATCACTCCCCACACTTTCCCGTGGGCAATGAGTTTAATGCTCCCTCTGCTGTCAGCACAGTTATCGCACCAGGGGCCACAGCAGACCCCAAGTAATTTTCAGACTGTGCCTGCTCTGCTGCTGTACCTTTCTATTAAATTATTTTTTGAGATTCAATGCATGCGACTATGCTTTGGGACATCCAGGGCTTGAAATTCAGAGCAACACTGGACACCCAGAATGGGCTGCACTTCTTTAACAATAAATTAATATTTTACTTTCTGTATTTGTGGAAGACCACAGTACTGGTAAGATGGACACACAGATCGCCACATTATCTGTAGTTATATCCTGATTCTCACAATCTATTCACTTTTGTTATAGCATGATCTATATTCCAACATCCAGACTTGAATATTAACCATGTCATGCCAGTGGCCTGTATTTTCCTTTAGGCATATGATCTTACTGAATACTAGGAAGATATGACAGTTCCTGAGGGAGCTAGAAGTAACTTTTCAAAAGTGTTGAAGCTCAGCATAATGTTCCTTGAATAGAGAGAGTTTCATACAGTTTCCTTGCATAGGGACAGTTTCACACAGTCTAACTGCTTTTCAAAAGCTTTCCTTGAATGCTTACCTTTGATCAACTTTCATTTCTTCTTTTTATTAAGGAATCTTCCAGAAGCCAAAACAGACCTAGAAGTGACAAGGAAATGACTACAACTAAGACCGTCAAAGGGTACACCAACTCCATATACTCCCTAAGCAGCTTATTAGTGTCAGAACTCTTAGGACGTCATGTATAATGTTAAATGCTGTTATAGATTAGAAACCTTCCTAAGCTGCTTTATGGACAAACGTCTATCTCCTTTCTATAGGGGTAAATCTTTCCTGGACACAGATGGCCACAGCAGGGAAGAAATATGTAATTTATATTTGTTTGCATTATCCCAGGCTAACTTAGTTAATAAAGCACTTGTATTTGTTCTCAATTGTTATCATAACCACCTATTGCTGTCAACTGTTCTACTGTTTGCTATTATTAATGATATGATTCTGTTTGCCTCTCTAAAAACATCTAACAGTGCTGACAGCTTTATCTAGGAATCAGTAGAACATCACAATTTATTCATGAGCAATTCCCACCAAAAGCCTTTTCTAAATCTTCTGGACTTTGCAGCAGTATAAAATTGAAACTCCTGAATTGTTGAGACTTCACTGACTCAGGCTTTTATCAAGGAATATAGAAAAGGAATGGATCAGAAAAGGGATTGAAGAAGCAAAGCATTTTCTTCCTCACAGAAATCAGCTCTCACTGAAAAGCTGACATGGACAAAACTTCTGCTTTACTTTTTTAGCCTTAAACCATCTGCCATATCTACAGTGGTACCTGTTTAAGTATAAGACACTTAGAACGAGCAGTAGGGTTGCCTTTAGCTCCCTGTAAAGCTAGCAGAGAGAAAATATATTCAGTATCTGACTTTCTTTTGGAGATTTTCATTTCACTGACTATATAGAAAGCTATGCTTCTGTAAAGTTCCCATAGGTATGTTCCTTACTTGTTGACATTAAGGCAATATATAGACTAATGTTCATATGTGTTCACATATGAGACGTATGTGTGCCTATTTATTATGCTGCAAAGAAACACATACGTATATGCATATGCCCATACTAACATCATCTGTTTAGTTATTTCTATAATATTAAATCTAGCTATCTAAAAGTGCAAGAGGAAATATCTTGCAGGAAGTATCACATAGACCACTTCCTGCCACCTTATATATCTCATTCTATTCTTTCAAAAGTAGTCCTATCAACACTAATGCTGTAATGTTTAAAATATATACAAAAGTAGTGCTTCATTATTTTGAAGTAATGAAATAAGAGAACAATTGCCACTGATTTATTCTGAAAACTTAGAGGTAGAACATATCACTCAAGAAGGCTTCAAGATATTTGAACTATTTTAATAATTGTAATATTAATCAATACAAAATATAGACATAATAATCATTATTGAAGATGTCTCTCTGTGAGCCATATTATATATTGCAGCAATTACCATTCATCCAATGTCAAAGTATAAGGTAGGATAAAGTAGAAAGACTTTAGCTAGAATTATCTCTCTATATTGATAGGCAGGTTTCATTTTTACTATGAACAAATCATCATTATTGACTGGGTAATCATATCCAGAGAGTAGTTGTCAATTGCGCAGTGTCTAGATGGAGATCAGTGGCATGTGGTATCCCTCAGGAACCCATGTTAGGAACAGTACTCTTTAATATCACCATTAATTACCTAGACATTGGGATCGAGTACATCCTCAGCAAGTTTACAGATGACACCAAGCCAAGTGGTGCAGTTGACACTCATGAAGGACAGGATGACATCTAGAGGGACCTGGACAAGCTTGAGAAGTCGGCCTGTGTGAACCTCATGAGGTTCAGCAAGGCCAAGAGCAAGGTCCTGCATCTGGGTCAGGGCAATCATCGGTATCAATACAATCTGAAGTATGAAAGAATTGAGAGCAGTCCTGTGGAGAAGGACATAGAAGTACTGGTAGATGAAAACCTGGACATGAGCCAACAACATGCACTCTCACATCTTAGAAGGCCAATTCTATCCTGTGCTGCATCAAAAAAAAAGTAGCCAGCATGTTGAGGAAGGTGATCCTGCCCCTCTACTCTGCCCTGGTGAGACCCCACCTGGATTACTGTGTCCAGTTCAGGAGACTTCAATACAGAAGAGACATGGACCTGTTGAAGCAGGTCCAGAGGAAGGTCATGACAATGGTCAGAGGGCTGGAACACCTCTGAAGAAAGGCTAGAGAAGGCTCTGGGAAGACCTTATTGTAGTCTTTCAATACTTAAATGGGAATTATAAGAAAGATGGAGACAGACTTTTTAATGTAACCTATAGTGATAGAACAGAGGGTGATGGCTTTAAAGTGGAAGAATGTAGATTCAGACAAGACATAAGGAAAACATTTTTTACAGAGAGGATGCTGAAACACTGCAATAGGTTGCCCAGAGAAGTGGCAGATGCCCAATCATGGGAAACATTCAAGGTCAGGCTGGACAGGGCTCTGATCTACATGATCAACTTGAAGATGTCCCTGCTCATTACAACAGAGTTAGACTAGATGACCTTTAAAAGTGTCTTCCAACTCAAACCATTCTATGATTCTATGGCTGATTGATTAATGGTTGATTATTTGTTCATAGTAAAAATCAGTAGCTAAAATACAGCTGATTTTTTATGTTTTATACTAATGTTTCCTGACATAATTTTGAAGTAATTGGAAAGGAAAAAGCTGATACTTACAGAACTATGAGGAATCCATGCACTACATAACACAGGTGATCCATATGTCCCAAATCCCAAGAATTTATCTTTGAAAAATAACCACAGGAGAAAATGTATGTATCAATGTTTGCTAAACCACATGCAAGTACATGTATTTGTGCTTTTTGTATAATCATGTGTAACAGCAAGAGGACAAAATCCATATAAGGAATATTATTAGATCTGTAGCCTAATATTATATTTTTGAAAGACAGTCATAATATTTCAAGCATCTTTTACAGTGTTTTATGCATGCAATATTTACATTATCATGCTTATCAGAGTTACATGTACCGTAAACCTGAATTTTAGCATCAATGGAACAGCATCTTGTCCGTGCATTTATGGGTTTCTATATTGGCCATCACTAGGAAGTTTTTAAAAAATATAACAAAAAATAAAACATGTAGTTTAGCAGTTTTCCTCTGTCCTAAATGTCCAAGTGCACTATAAAAATGGTCTTTCCATTAAGATAATGTTTATTCTATTTACCTTTAGGCAATTGTTTTTGCAAGATGTATTAGCAACTCTCACAGTTAACAAAACCTGAACTTTCAGTGAGATAGATTTCCAATTATGTTGTAAAATCGATGCATCACTGTTACAATCATCTATGCTTACAAAGAGTATAGACAGAGAAAATACCTTAACAATGTTTCCAGTGGCTATGGCTGTATGATTACTATTCCATGTGGATTTGAAATCACCTTATACATTATAACTCTTCTCCTAATTTTAAAAAGACTTGCTTCAGACCACAATAATGAAATCATATTTGTTGGTATTTTACCATTAATCTTAAAAAAAAAAAAATTCAGTCAACTTTTCTCCTGCAGGACCTGCAAAAGACAACAAAGAAACTTACAATTTTATGTTGCAGCATCATAACAGTATCTTCAGCAAAAGCATAGTCTGATGACAAAAGACCAAACCACAGTATAATACAAAAAATACTGTATCTGTAGATAGAATCTGTAGACTTTCTGTTTTCACTTGCTTTTCACCTCATACTTATCTGAAATAAAAACCATGCAAATCCAATAACACTTTGAATAAATATGATGGCACCCAAAAATGATCAGACATTCAAATCAGAAGAAAAAACAGTCTCTTGGATAAGATTCTGCCACCTGAACCCCATAAGCTGATACATTACCCTGCTAGTAGTCCCACTTGATTTTTTTTTGTTGTTGTGATAGTGCTCCAGAAAGAATTCTAATTATTATGGCTAGTAAGACTGCTTGATGTAATCACTTTTTCCAGAAAGTGATCAGAGCAAAGGCTGCTAGAAAAAGCCATTTGAAGGAATCAGAGTTGACATAATCAGTCTTTAATCAGTAAGTCCTGTATCCTACTTGCATTCTCAATTTGATTCTGATTTTAATCTTAAAAATTCATAGAAGCTGATTTTTGTACTAAAGGGAACTCTAATATATGTCACTAAAAGTAATAAATTCTGTTAAAATACAGTATGTTTTACTGCGTTGGAGTAGGAACAGTTATAAATGATATGAAATATGAAGGTTATTTCCTTACTCTGCTATAAATCAAGAGCAAATTTTTAGCATTAGTCAAACTAAGCTAATGTAAGAAACGAACTGAGTCTGGATCATTTTATAGTAATCCAGTTATAATTATCAATTTGAAAGTTGGGCATATCTTCCAAGCAAATGTTTTCCAGAATGTTGATTTTTTTTTCTGACACTTCTCAAAGACACTCAGCACTTTTGTTTATAAAACTCTTCTGCCAACTATTAAGAAATGCCAATTATTCTAAAGACAGTTGTAAGAATTATATTGCTATTGGCTCCCTGATATGTTATGTACAGCAGCTTTGAAAGAAAAGAGAGTCTTATTTCCTCTCAGTCATCAGTAAAACAGATGCTGTCCTTCAGTATAAGTATAAAAGCTGGGTTACTAAAAGGAAGAATAGGGGAACTTTTGACTGAATAAATTTAGTATTGAATCAGGTACTTAAGGTTGAGACAGTAGGTTTCAAAGATATTTGTCATTAAAGAATATTGTTATATATGAGAAGAAACTGTTTCTGACGGTTATGTTAGCAGCTAAGAGGATCATCTTTTCCTTGTGGATAAGTACATCCATCCCACATACAACTCTCTAGAGTAATGCTCTCCTACAGATAAGTGCAAAATGTGTTACATGTTTAAAAAATGTGAGTGATTCGGGGTGCTTTGTTTCCCTCTGGGGTTAAACCACGACAGGCTGTTTCGTAAGATTTCAGATTTCTGACTAGCAAATATATAGAATACTAGGGGATATTTAGAAGACATGAGTTTGGACCACGAGGGGGGTGCCAGAAGGATGGAATAGTTGTGACAAAAGATGTGGCAATATGTAAGACTGTGGCAATATGTAAGATTATGTGGAAGGACAGAGCCTGTACAGTATCTTGTTAAGGGTGCCTTCAGTGCAAAAGGGTTAATGAAAAAGGAGGAAAAACATGCACAAGAACATACAGAAACACAAACCTGACTGTCAAATGACGAGGGAGGGAATGACGAGAACCAAACCTCATCACTCAAAATAATTGATATGTTTGTGTGGAATGTGTAAATGTTTATTTCAGTGAGATTTTCTGAATGACAACCTTGTTAAATGGGACACCAAGGAAAAAAATAAAAGGGTAAACCATAAACAAAACATTGGGAGGCACAGACCCAAAAGAAAAACAAAACAGAGACAAAGAAAATAAATAAGCATTTGTAAGTCACACTAATTTAAGTGTGTGACATGATCTTGCAAATCACAAAACTGCAGGTGAACTGTGACTTTGAAACTGGTAAGAAAGGCAACTCTGAGGGTCTAGAATGTTGGAGAGTGGTTGGTGGGATTGTTGTCTCCAAGGCGGGCACACCTGATCCAATCAGAGGTGGTGGCAGTGCCTTTGTGATAACACATATAAGAAGGGGGAAAAAAAACCTGCTACACAACAGCAGTTGGAAGAGACGAGGGAGAAGATGTGAGAAAAACAGCTCTACAAACACCAAGGTCAGAGAAGAATGAGGGGGAGGATGTGCTCCAGGCATCAGAGCAGAGATTCCCCTCCAGCCCATGGTAAATACCATGGTGAGGCAGTCTGTCCCCTGTGGCCCATGGAGGTTAACGATGGTGCAGATAACCACCTGCAGCCTGTAGAGGACCCCACACTGGAACAAGTAGATGTGCCCAAAGGAGGCTGTGACCCTGCGAAGGCCCTATGGTGGAACAGGCTCTTGGTGGGACCTGTAGTTCTGTGGAGAGGAGCCCACACTGGAATAGGCTTGTGGCAAGACCTCCATAGAGGACCCACCCTGGAGCAGTCTGTTCCTAAAGGTTTTAACTTTATGTTAAAAACTGTACGAACCATTTAAAATTTTGTCAGATTCAGGACATCATTTCGAGGATTTCACAGTTAATTCACTACACATTTCTGATATGAAAACAGAAAGTAAAAGTCTGTTCAAATCAGATGATAACATGAACGAATTATGGTATAACTGATGCAATCACCTTGTATGCTCTTGGAATAAAATATATTTTATAGAGAAGAAAATGAAAGTGCTGTAATAAGCTATAGGAAGAGTAGAAATTGTCAGAAAGATACTGAAATTATAAAATGATCATCCTTGTGTCAAAATGCTTCAGCATCAGTCATTATACTGATGACGACAACACCAATGCGTGGTATATTGGTACTTTTATTGCATTTGTAATGCTATTATCAAATTATGTTTATAGAGTCACAGAATTGTTAAGGTTGGAAGAGACGGCTAAGATCATCAAGTCCAACCATACCTATCACTAACATACCACTAAACCATGTCCTTAAGTAGAGAATCTATACTTCTTAAACACCTCCAGGGACAGGGACTCTACCACTGCTCTGGGCAGCCTATGCCAACGCCTAACAGCCCTTTCAGTAAAGAATTCCCTCCTTATATCTAATCTAAACCTCCCCTGATGCAACTTGAGGCCATTTCCTCTCATGTTCTCACTGTTAACCCTGGAGAAGAGACCTAACCCCATCTCGCTACAACCTCGTTGTAGAGAGACATAAGGTCTCCCCTGAGTCTCCTCATCTCCAGACTAAACAGTCTGGACCAAAGTCTAGGACATGGCATTTAGCCTTGTAGAAGCTCATCCCATTGGCCACAGTCCACCACTCCAGTCCATCCAGGACCCTCTTGAAGAGCCTCCCTACCCTCAAGCAGATCAACTCTCTCTCCTTTCTTGGTTTCGTCTGCTTACTTACTGAGGGTGCCCTCATCCAGATCATTGATAAAGACATTGAACAGAGCCATCCCCAGCACTGAGCCCTGGGGAACACCACCGGTGACCAGCCAGTTCTATGACCATGGACTTCTCTTTGTGTTATTTATAGAATAAATAATGTGAAGTATAACTAAAGAGCAGAATGCTTATTATCTTCAGTGTTAATGGAAAATAATAGCAACTTGCAACATGCAGTGGTCTGTACGGCGTGAAATGAGCAAAAATAATTTTTCAGTAATAGCATGTGTATTTAAAAAACAGTCTGAGACTGTATAGAGATGACTATGTTGAAATAATATTGTGAACTCATTAATATATGCATTACTGAAATTACAGTTAACATTCTGTAGGGTCTTTAAAACAGTTTTCTCTCTTTAATAACTTTTTTACAGAGGCTCCATTAAAATCACATTCTACTAATATATTTTTATAACATATAATCCTAAGTACTTCTAGGACTGAAATCAGATGAAAATGAGAGAAAGATTACTTAATTTCATCTTTTTATCTCAGTTAATATCTCAGAAAGTATTAAAATAAGTAGTAGGGAATTTTAAAATGCGTGCATTAAATATAGATATTTGTGTATGTCTATACGTGTTCTGGTATGTCTGCTATGTCAGGACTGTAGGCATACCTGTTCTAAACATTTTCACCTCTCTGAAGCAAACACAGTTTGACATCCTCTGATAAAGTAAGAGTAATCTTTGAAAAAGAACTAGAGTTAAGATAAAACTGAATATACAGTAGAAAAGTGTTTTACTACTTTTTTCTCAATGTGCTGCTGCCCTTCAGTTGTTGCTATAGAAATCCAGCAGACGATGAGAGTATCAGGGCTTAATCATAGAAAGATCACTTAAGCCAATCAGTGCTTTGCCCATTTAAACTTATCACAGTTGCCTCCGTGTTATTAAGTAAAAAGAGGCAACAATGGGAGCGCTGCCACATGAAAGTTTAAGAACCCACTGCTTTCCTTCATGACCACAAGGCAGCCTGCCCAGTGTCCAGGCACAATAGAATTTCTAATCAAACTCTTAAGTAGATTATATAGCTCACTGAACCTGACTGAGCTATGGTATCCTTCACTTCTTTCTCTGGTTCTCTAAACCCTACTGCTTTCTTAACAGGCCCACAGCATAAAGTATAGCTCTTAATCCTTTTATGTAGCTCAGAGAGCTGCACACACTCTCTCTCTCTCTCTCACTGTCTCTCTTCCCCACCATTTTTCTTCCTCCTTTTTAATTTTTTTTCAGTCAACATTTCCCCTACATGAAGAAATTTCCCAATTAAATCTGGAAAATAGGTTTCACCTTAATTTGATCCTTTGTATATAAAAGGGAGGAAAAAAGGAGAAGAATGAGAATAAAATAAGAACTTATCTTCATGTAGGAGAAAAAAAAGATTGCTTAAAAAGCCATTTATATTTCTGTATATAAAATTACAGGGTATACTTAAGTTTTCAGTGTTTCTTCCTTGTTAGAATGTATCAACTGTGAAAAACACATATTCTTTTGACATCTTGGCAATATAGCATTCTTACAGATCTCTTACTGGATTATCCCTTACATATATTTAGATCTATAATATATTTATATGAATTTATGCCCTCCTATTTTATCTACATCAGCATAGCCTCCTACAGCAAAATTCTTAGAGGTTAGATGTGAAACTATGTCACAGGAGCAACAACCTTTTTCCAGATCTGACTTGTGATATTCTTAAAACCCCTAGATCTGAGGCTTAATTCAATGTCTGTTGATGAGATTTGAGTCACATAAATTTCAATGAAAACATTACTCTGCCTATGAAACTANTCCCTCTGCTGTCGGCACAGTTATTGCACCAGGGGCCACAGCAGACCCCAAGTGATTTTCAGACTGTGCCTAATTTGTGAGCTTAGGCAAAAGACAAACCCTGATGCAGAGCCATGGTCTCTGTCTCTGATTTATTAATTGCCATTACCTCTCTTGTTTAGGCCATTTTGTGCATCATAACATAGAGTTACTCTTTGAAGTTTCATATCACCTTTATACTTACATATGGACTTTACCATTAACAGTATAATATTTTGGTTTCTAAATTAAACTACCTTGCATTTTCAAAAGATTAGTGTCTGTATTGTCAGAAACTTATCTTTTCCAGGAATCAACCTTCCTTCTTTACTGAAAAAAATCATATATATTACATATATTTTTCAGTTCGTATTGCTTTCCACAATTATAGTCAATGGTCTTGTTATGAAGCAGCATAAGAATTTTTTCTCCTTTCTTTTGCAATAAATTCAAAATACTCTCCTCTTTGGCCTCTCCTTTACCAAATTTATATAATGTGTCTGGAGATATTCAAAACCTGCCTGGATGCCATCCAGTGCAACCAGCTCTAGGTGAACCTGCTCTGGCAGGGGGATTGGACTAGACGATCTCCAGAGATTCCTTCCAACCCCTACCATTCTGTGATTCTGTGTTCTTCTTTTTAGTTCTTTGGATTTAGATATCAGAATTTTGTCTTCTTTTCTATCTTGAGTTGATTTTCCTCATGACCATTTCATAAAACAATACATTTTGCTCAAGAGCTCATCCATTAAAATATATTTCCATATAAATCTGATTCGTAGTTCACCTTTAACATCTATGCCATGCTGTTTGGTCACACTGGGTGCTGCCAGTACATACAATCTTTTCCACAAAGTATGATATTTTATTCTCAACAAATAAGGGTTTTTTCCTTTTTTGATGGATTTTTTTAATTTTTTTTTTTTTTTTCTGGTGGAGGGAGCATTCTTCTTTATTTGGAGTAGTTAGGTTTTCTTGCACAGTTTGATCCCAGAAAATATAAGCTGGCTAGTAACATGGGTTGCAACTGGAACAAGCAGCAAAACAAGTGTGTCATAAGTAACATGATGTCAGGAAAGAAAAGATCTGCTTAGTATCAGTACACTTGTGTGTATGCACAGTAAATTAATGATTTCCAAAGGTCCTCAGGTCTAATTTATTTATTTTCTATATCTGTCAAGTGCACTATATCAAACATTCAATATTAAACAGGAACAAATAATCTTTTTAGTTGTTTGGTTTTTTTTCTAAAAAAATGCCAAAAACCTAATATATCATTTCTGCGATCAGTGGGAGAGCAGCAGCAGTAGTCAAAAGACCCTAGAGCATTTTTAAATTCTGTTACTTCTTCTGACACTGCCTACTGACAAATGTTTAATTAAATGGTATAGGAAATAGGGTTTGTACTATATAATACTCCCTGTGATCATTCCAAGACAAGCCTATGACAAATTTTGCCCAGCTAAATGTGCAGGCAAGCTATCATGTACACTATATTCCTATTTCATATAATCACAGCTAATTATATGCAAAAGTACTTCTGTGTTCTTGCTTAAACCAGTTAATGATTCTATGATTCTAATCAGTTGCTTGACATCCCCATGCTCCAACAGAATAAGTACTTCTGGATATAGAAATCTCACATGCTTTTGTTGAAGCCTTTTTTTTACATGAATATACAGGTCAAAAGAACAGCACACAGCTCTGAAAGTGCTTGCAAACCATACACTAAACAGGAATAAATAATATTCCTCATTTGTTTTACTTTTTTTTCTTTTTAAAATGAATATATCATTTTCCTTTCTGATACTGAACTCTGTGTTAGAATTTTCAGACAACTGTCAACAGTAACTTCAGGATTACTTTCATGGGAAGCAGTAGTTTTTCCTCAGGCTTATTACCTTGCACTTATCAATACTGAATTTTATCTGCTGTTCCATCAGCTACTCTCATCACATTTTCAAATCCTTCTGCAAGTCTGTACCATCAGCTTCAGATTTCTTTAACTGGAAAAATCACAAGTTTTATTCCCTTCTCCAATTCATTTAAGAATTAATTAAACAAAAAAGACAACTAACAGATTCTTGAGTGAGGCTGTCATTCATCTTTTTTTGAAGTCTATTTTGCTTCCTTTTTCTTTCTTGGGAATTACTAGAGCTTGGAGTTTTGGAAACAGATTATAAAATACAGCATCAGTCTTAAAATAGCTGAAACATAAGAAAATGTCCATTAAAACTCTGAAAACTTCAGAAGTTTCAGAAGACTGCTCTGTCAAAAAGGCAGATAGATCTGCAGCATTTGAGGATGAGAATAAACAGTGGTATCTTAAAAAATGAGAGATCTAGAGCCTCAGCAAAAAAGATCATTTTTTTTACAAACCATAAGCTTCTCAGTTCTCATGAACTAGCCAGATGGGGTTTTCATATATTTTTACAGTAGTTTGCTCTTGGAGATTAGAGAACTGGAGGGTGAGTCACCCTGAGAATAGTGTTGGCTGGCATTATTAATGAAGTGCCACAATCCTGCTGGGGAATGACATGCACTGTATCACTGTCTCTGCTTGTAAGTCACTGTGGCTAAAAGTGTCACGGACCCCAAACCAAAGGAAAAAAGCTAAGACAAGGCTCCCTATTTGTATAGGGTGATAATACATTCTGGTCAATTTCTCTGATGATCTTAGTTGACATAATCCCATCAAACTGGTTTATATCAGCCAAGAACCTTAATATTCAGTTTTAAAAACTGAGCTGGAAAGGATACTCATTCTAAAGCATTAATGTCAAAAACTCTGTAAATAATATTTAAAGCAATAAAAAGACTTAGATTCACAAGCAACTCAATCCACATTTTCCTAGTTAAGAATATTTATTTTAAAAATATTTGTGTAGGATTTGACTGGTTTCAGATCTTCTGGTGGGGTTTTTTGTTTGTTTGGTTGTTTGTTTTGAGTGGGGGAAAGAAGAAAACTAAGCTTTGATTTAATTTGTGTTCACAACTGCTGCTCAGTATACTGTGGAAGATGGAGCACCCACTGAGCAGAAAATTTTACCAGAATGTATCTGAGATAGTACAGTCACACTAATTTGACATCTGTAGTTTAGCATTTTAGTGAGTCACTTATTAAACACGTTTTAAAATACGTTTTTATTCTAATCTACCTGACTTGTGTGATTATTTGTTCTCTGTAACATACTCATAGAAAGGGATCTAAAAAAAACCAACCAAACAACAAAACCCCAGAGGTCAGCACCTCTGTGTTATCAAGAAGTGAGAGCAATGCACACTCAGAAAGACTGCTGTCTGATTAGGATGATTGCCTTAGTGATTTACTTGCAATTTTATTTGTGAAAGATGTCACAATAAAAATCTCTGAAATCTAGGAGAAGTGAGATCCCAATGAGAGACTTTGGTTCCAATCTCTTCATTACAATTACGGATGACAACATAATTTTCTTAGAAATGAGTTAGGATGAAAGGCAGAATGATTCAAATCAAACAGAGGGATAATCCAAAGACTTTACAGCATATGAATGATGTAAATGGTATTTAAGCATGACAAAATAAGTAAAATATTAAATACTTCCTTTGGTTACCAAAGTAGGGACACCAATAGTTTTATACTTGGCATACTTACAATAAGTATGTGAATTTATCTGCTAGATAAACTATAAAATACATTAAAATTGAACCAAACATTTCTTTTGAAAGCCTTCTCATGTTTTGTTTTGGGCGGGTTTTTTGTTCTTTTTTTAGTCAATATTATTCCTTCTTTCATTACAGATAGAAAATAGGAGCACATTAGAAAAAGCTTCAGGGTACCAAAATAGGCAAAATTGGCATTTTTCATTTCAACTTTCATTTTAAAGCTAATTTACCCAAACTGGAGTGGGTTACACTTTACCAAATGCCCTTGTCTTCACCATAGTCTTTTATACCTGTATTACTTGCTCTCAGCTGCATTAGGACACACATTACCTAAGCCCGGTGCAAGTATTCACCATCAGTGACTGAAGCTGGTGTCTCCTGCCCTGGCGTCCACAGATTTGCAGCCCCAACAGGGCCAGGGAAGATCTCCCTCAGAGGACTAGGATGGCCTTGGCTAGGTGGAGCCACGTGGAATCCATCCGATTGGAGTTAGCTCCTCACCTCCATTCTTACTGCCCATCAGGAGCTGTTGCTAGCCAGACTGGCGTTATGGAATGACAAGACTCCAGCCTGTTGGCCTGGTACTTGTCTGATGCCAGGGCTGGGGCTGCCTCAGTGGCTCCCAGCTGCCCTCCTCCCTGACTGGGCTGTGGGACAGGCCCTGGCTGCAAGATCCTGCCCTGCCAAATCCCTGTAGGGAGTGCCCATGACTTCTGTTCCCTGGGGAGGGTCCACCCCACGCTGCACACTGACAACCTGCCTCAGCATGATCATAAAATTTTTGCTGAGGAGCACACAATGTTAATGGCTCTGGGCAACCCCCTCACACATCCCCATTAAGCCTAAGGAAGATGCAAGTGTTCACCTTGGGATCCATTGGACACTGGAGAAATGAACACACCACAAGAGAAAAAGAGGTCTGATGGTGGGAAGCTATTTATTGTATAACAATTTGAAATGTATTGTTAATAAGACCTTTCTGTATTAATTAGGTAATTTGACCATTAGACTGCTATAAATATTGATTGCACTAACAATTAATACTTGGCTTTGAATATATGGTGTCCTCCTTTCTGTTCATAAGGAGATTTTTATGTAACAGCAGTAACATAAAAAGACATATAAAGATTGTGATAAATATTTTGGCAGAAGTGTCTCATGAAAATTAAATTTTTTTGCTATCTTTCCTTTTGAAAAAAGCTCTCTTCCGTGTGTTTCATTTAGCTTCTTTGCAGAAATACAGAATTCTATTTGTTTTCCTGGGTAATCAAAGGAAGATGAGGAAAATCTTCTAACAAAAAGAAACTTTTTCAGAAGCTTGTTTTGACCTGAATGTTGATAGAAAGATCAATATGTATTATTGAAGATAAACCTGATCCTTTGGATGCACAAGTGGTCATACTGAAACCACTCATAGGAGACATGAGGCACAAGGAGGAAATCTGTGAACCCTCTATATGCAATGTAGAGTGACCAAGTTTGAGAAGACAGTGCAGAAATAACAGAGTCTAGGAGAAAGGACAGGATTGGATTGCATTTTGTAAGAATTGTATTTTAAAAAGAAGCTGTCTCAAGCACTGTTTGTTAAACTTAAAAGCCATTAGTATAGTATTAAAATGTTTACGATTCCCAGGCTAGGTGTGTGGTGATATATGGCAGAGAATAAATTTGTGTCAGCCTTCCATTTAGTTGAGTAGCAAAATTTTATCCTGAAGTTCTCAGGATACTAGAAGAGACTTTTTTCCTAGAATGTTCTGCTTTCTAACGAAAATTGTCTGCCGCAATTCTACTGTTGTAAAATGTACAAGAAAATCACACGTACAACAGTAATTTATGTTATTCATAAGCTTGCTTACCTGTTTTTCTCTTTTACCTTGCAAGAACCTTTGTCACAGAACAGAACATTAGCAGTTCCATTTATTTCAAACTGTAAGTTACTACATACATGGATAAAGGCTTTATAAATGAGTCCAGATTAATGTGTCATTCTTTTACCATTACCACAAATGACTCATAGTCCATGATTCACTGGAGTAGGAAGTATAAAATCGATGAACAAAAGTTGTTTTACTTTATCTTCTCAAACTTTAGTGCTCTGGAGGAATGATAATAGACAGGGCCATGAATATTTTTAGTTAACGTAATGTCCAGAAAGATATTTTTGCTACCAGAAACTTTTCCTTAGCTCCCTCTGAAGTGCTAGACCTCACAAAAAGGTTATATATTCATTGCATTCTACTGCCAAGTATAAGCTTTAATATATTGTCCTGACATTTCATCAGGTAAGTTGATATACATGCTTTGCTGCTCATAAAGTGGCAATTACTTTTCATACATTTTTCTGCTAAAAAATAAAACAGTACTCAGCATTCCAAGCTTTTTCTTTAAAAGTTTAAAAAATTAGAAATACTTGCTACTAATCAGATAATTAGGAAAAAGGTTAGAAACCTCTAAAGAGAAACGCACTTAAGCCTACAAGTGTGTTACAATGTATCTGTTTGATTTTCTTTCTGTTGTATAATTAGCATTATGTATTATCATCACAGTTTTGATTAAAATGTCTAATGTGAGGTGCCATTAAGTCTAACACTTTTCATCTCACTAGATTCTTCATATAGCTAATTATCACAAAGGTTGTAGTTCTCACTTTTCCAATAGCAACATGTCATTAAAGAAGCACATTGCTGATTATGTTGATAGATGTGGTAAGACACCATAGAGATAAAAATTTCAATTTCCTAAAGTGCAAATACAATTAAAATTTAGCAAAAAAAAAAAAAAAGCAATAATCTGTGATTTAGTACATTACCTTTGTTCAGTTGTGCCAGTAAGAAAGCGTTTTGATAATCACACAAAGAAAAACCTTGCTGTGATGAAAGAATTAAAATAAAAATCTCTTTACATGTCATTTATGAAGAATATAAGAAATACAGTAATCAAATATGGAGTCTGCATAGCTGAAATACTACTTATAAACATTTTCAGTAAGTAACAGTGAAGCACACAGATACTGCTTAAGAACAATATCAAATGAGAAGATACTTTCATGGCTTTGAGCAGGTAAAAACACAAAGATTTGATGACAGGGCATATGAAAATGAGTATGAATAAAAACCTTGGATCCAGTCTTATATTTTTCCCCCTTCACATCTTCCACATCACATTTCTCTTAATCTCAGCCTTTCCTGTGATTCCTAATGGATGTTGTGATCTCCGTTATTGTGGCTTCTCAGGTCTTGTACATTAGATTTTCTGTCTACATAGAATATTTGTAAATTTGTGGATGTGGTCACTGGAGTCAATGACTATTCATGTATTTTACCTAGAACTAACCTCTCATGTAAACAGATATGAAATATACTAGATTTAAAGCTCCTCTGTTATACAGGATGGAAAGAAATCAAGTTGAAACTTATTAACGAAAATAAGCTATTCAGTTTGTATATGTTAGGAATTCCTATTGTGTAAAAGCAGGTCTTATTTCTGGGGTGGGGGTGTCAAACAACAGAGAGATAGGATGTTTGTTTTCTGTATGTTTTACATAGGCATTTTTTGCTTCCTTGCCATTAAGTACTCATCTCAACAAATACGGTTTGTCTAGATTTAGAATTCCTTCTTTAATCTACAAGGAGATAGGAAAGGCTGAAACAAAGTTATGTTTTGAAAGGAATCCCTGTTGCATTACTTCTGTTTTTATTTTACTTTTGTTGTATTAGAACAGTCTCAAGTCCTGAAAGGCTGTGATATTTGGGACAGTTCTGTTTATTCTTAAAGAGACACTAAGGATGTTCAGTGTCCTTCAGTACACCTGCTTATTAGCGGTCTAATGATTGTATACTAAAGATTATGCATATTAATTGAAATAATAAATAATTCTGAAGTCTACTCTTTTTGACATTGGCAAAATCTATTTTAGTTCTTCTTGGCAACTGCCTGGATGATGTTGTTTTAATGTGGTTTTCTTCCTATCCCTGTATCCAAATCCTGTTCATCCTGGCCCTCATTAGTGCTTCTTTGTACCACAGCACCTCTTTCATCATTTCATTTACAAAAAAATTAAACTATTCCAGGAAGTGAGAGAGTAAATGCAATTGAATAGATATTTAAGAGGCCTGGATGTGCATGAATTGGCTTCACAGTACATAATATGTCCCTACATCTTTAGTCTTTAAAACAAATTAAATCCTGAATGGCATTTCTCCAGGAAGCATGCCTGATGAAACTTGAATCCCAAATATTAAACACAGGCTGAATCTCTGAAGCAGTTTGTCCCTTCATAAAAAGTTTAAATAAATAAATAAGATATATATTTAAAAAGAAATAAATAGATGTAACTATTCTTTTCAATAAACACCTAAGGTAACTGTGCTCACTTAGCCCATTTGAAATGCTAAACTGACGCTAAACTAAAAATTGATGTCACCAAACTGTAAGGAATTAGTTACTATGTTCACCATTGGCTGGTAACTAGGTTAGGCATTTGTAGTTAAAATGTAAACAAACCAAATAGACAAGAAATAGGAAACAAAATATGCTTTCATAATTGAGTTTGCAATTTTAAACCATTTTAAACTACTTGCCACAGTATTTCCAAGCAGTACATATTGGTTTAAAGGTTCTAAACAATTTCTTAGAGAAACAAGAGTTGAGAGCTTTTATGAACGTTACTATAATGTACTTGCTTTAAGATCATTTTGTCTTGGAGCTGAAGTTACTTGCTGAAGTAAAGAACACTTTATATCTTTTATGAACCTGAGTGGTGAACAAACTCTAGTTTTATTTGAGTTTTCTCTACTGAATGTGTGACCTTTTAAATATAAAGAAGTTGGCTGGCCTACACCTACCTTAGCTGGAGCCATTTTCAGGAAATTCCTGTAATATTTTGACTGTATAATAATTCTGAGTATTTTTATAGATATAACTAACTCAGAGGCAGGAGCTCTGGACAAAAAAAATCATGAGTAACTTCAGACATATTAAATATCAGAAAATAACAATTTGATAGCTAATTTCTTTTAGTGAGTACATTTGAAAACAGCAGACTAAAGGTTAAGTTACCATATAATTTCTTAGGTAAGCAAAGAAATATTCTCTAATATCACTGACCACGTTATAAATATAGCTTATTTTTACGTGAGACTAAAAGACAGAAATGGAAAAACAAATACAGTTTCTTCAGGTTTTTAAGTCCAGCATCTCAGAAAATATCATGAAAATAAGTTTGGGAGGTTTTTTGCTCTAAAGCCTTCTGTTACCTATCAAAATAGAACAATATTTCACCAAATGTACAAGCAAAATGATGGTCTTTTCTGCCATGTACAACTGAGATGATAACTTTGGTTAGGCTTGCAATACTCATTAAAAGTCTATTCGTTATTCCATGGCTGTTAGTAGGACTGAAGGTGTAGCTGAATAATGGAAATAGTCCACAATCCCTTTACTGATATGTTAACAGTTGGACTTGATGATTTTAGAGATCTTTTCTATCATAAAATTTCTATGATCTTTATGGTCCCTTCAAACTCAAACTATTCTATGATTCTTCTGTTCTGTATTTATTCGGATTGTGATTTTTATTTGCAGCAGGTTGAGTTCTTAAAAAAGGCTAGCATATGTATGCCCTGGGATGAGCTAGAACACAATTAATTCTGCTCAGTGATTTTACATTTAAGCTAAGTCTCTTCTAAGTAACTGCATTTTCTGAAGTTAACAGCATAGTTTTTTCAGACAGTATGTGCTTCTAGAAATGATAATGCTTGATGTTTATATTTATTAGGACTGGTATGCAGAAAGGCTTTTGTTTATACTTTCTCCTATGAAGACCAAGGTCAGTGGTAAATCTGTGTACCATATTGAGGGTGCAGAGTAAAATGTTCCACCTGCAGGGAGGCGTGGACAGGACAGGTAAGCCTACACTGACTAACAAAGTATACCATATACATCATATTCAGAATAAAGCTGAGGGATCACGAAAGTCAAGCTACCTTCTTCAATGACCGGCATCCAAGGAGAACTCTGCCCATTCTTCTGCCTTTGATCCTGATCTCTGTCTTCCTGAATCCAGTTCCAGAATCCACTCGTCAGTTCTGCTCCTATCTGCCTCTGAATCTAGTCTAGGACTTCTCTAGTGCCTGCCCACAGCATCAGTGGTGACAGTGATGTAATTGACACCAGGAGGATAGGCTTGATATTGGGTTTGTTTATATTTGTATATATTTTATTTTATTATTATTATTTTCATTAAAGATGTTTTCATTTTCTAATCCATAAATCTCTCCCTTTTATCCCTTTTCTCTTTCCCTTTGGGAAGGGAGAGGTGTTAACAGAGACCATCTGTCACTTGTCTAGGAGCAGACCCTGCCCTAAGCCAAGAGAAGTAACAAATTTCTTCTTATTCTTTTGTGCTAGGTTTGTTTGTATTACGTGGATAAAATAGGTCCTGCTACTTTGGTATTTTAAAACAGGGCACAAAACCACATTGTGTACTAGCACTTGCAGCTTGATTTTACAGCTAGGGAATCTACAGAGGGTACTACTCATTAAGACACAAGTTGCTAAGCAAAACAAGTAGGAATTATTTACAGTAAATCAGAAAGATTATGCTTGAATATTCCCTTTGTGTAGGAGCATTATATCTGTATCTTTACAGTCAGGATATTCAATGCAAGACAGGAAGGTCAACTATTCAGTTGCAACTGTATTTCATATCTGTTAAGTGAAAAATCCCCTAAACCTTCATCTATAAATCATGCATAATAATTTCAATGTGATACAGTTACATGTGCCTTTTTTTGAAAATCTCTTCAATAGATTTAAACCTTCTTCTATAATTTAGGAATACATAAAGAAATTACTGAAATATGGCGTTTTAGAGTAACAGAAGAGTGAATGAGAACAGTTATGCTACTTTTGTGCACTGAATCATACTGTTAAGGAATTTTCATTGAATCTATGGACACATTATCCTCATTTATTTCTGATTCACCATAGCAACCACATTTAGAAAAAAATGTTTAATAAAAACAATTTCACTTGAATTTTCTTTTTAAATATAACATAGCTAAGGGCAGAGAAATAAAGATATGATGGTACACATTTTTTCGAAATAAAGATATGATGGTACACATTTTTTCATGCACTGCTACAATCAATGTATCATTTGTAACTTCATTATGAGTTATTTACAGCTTTATGATGGAACTGATCAGCTAAGATTTCATTCACTGTGATGTCCTGACTTTGAATTTTCCTGAACTGAAATTGAAAGAAAGATTCTTACATCTAAATAAATCACTGTGTGAATACATTTTAAACATAAAAATGTTTACTTTGCACGTTTTAGTAGTTACATAGTTGATATCAGAAAATGTCACTATAGAGTGTCACATTGTAGATTGTATTTATATAAAATATACAAGTTAAATCTGAATAGGTATGTTTTGAGTAGGGTTTTTTTTCAAAAAAAAATGGAATCAAAGATATTATTATTATAATGCTCATATAACATATGCTCATATATGTTTGTCTTTTAATGAAAAAACATTTAATTTAGAAAAAATGCACTTTATTCTGGAAAAAATATTTCATAAAAATATTTCTAAGAGTTTTATTTCTACTTTATTAGTAACACAAACCTGAGAAGGATCATGTAATAGGACATTGCCTCTTCAAGGAACTTAAATTAAAAGATTTTGATTTAAAAAATATTTTTACATACACCCATTTATATTTTTTTAAGTAACAAGTAAAGAAGAGTGTTTTGCTTTTGAACACTCAGAGCAAGTATGGCAATGTACATAAAACTAAGTCGAACTGGTCCATGAAGTGGCTAATCAAAAGCTTGTTTTGGGTGAAAGAAAATGTATCTTACATATAAAATGAAGAATTTTGTTTCTGTTTAATTAAAATCCTAATAGACTGATCAACAAAATTGCTTTTCCAGGTTTAATTATTACAGAAGAAAAACAAATAAACAAACAAAACAAACAAAAAACCCAACAAAAAGTTTCCTAATTACAAACTTTAAAATGTTATAGACACACTTTTTAGTATCTACCATTTCCTTTGGTATTATGTTCATTCTCCCATTGCCCCTCAGGGTCCTCTGGTCCTTACTTCTCTATATCATTGTACATATACTGTATGTTTGGAGGTTTTTATTATTTGGGGGTTTTTTTGGTTAGTTGTTTATAGTCCTGGTGTCTCCAGTGTAATCCTGTGCCCTTTGTATTATTGTCCCATACCAGTATTTCTCTACTCTGCATTCTGGGCCCCTGCTTTCAAGGCACTTTCTATCATACCAGACCTACTTACATATATTTCAATGTTAAAAGTGAGTATTTCTATCCATGCAGACTACCAACTTGTTACTACTATGATACACAATCAAAGAAAGCTAAGCAAAGTGAAATAGATGACGTAATAACTACTGGTCACAAGAAAAATGCTATTGCAGCTAAACAAAGTAAAGGCTCTGGCCTGTAACTAGCAAAGGCAGTGCTGTACCTACCAGGCTAAATGGTTAGAAGACAAGGTGACACCATGTTTTGTGCTTCCTCTCTGCTCAGGGCTAGCTTTTTTCAGAAGAGGTTGTCTCATTCCAAACTATGCAGCCCTTGATTCAGGGTCTCCTCATGGTGTTATGTGGTATGCTACTGGCAAAATTCATTCCCCTTTTGTTCGAGTGTGATTTTTCAGCTCAATTTATGAAAAAGAAAGTGTGACGGTTGCATGGAAGACCACTAGTACTCATATTTTTTTAGTTCAAAATTCAGTGTGTGTTGTTCTATGCCATGTGGTGTGATGTGATCCTGAGGAAGGAGAATCTAAAGAGCTACTTAAGCAAACCCTAAGTAGTGTGGAGGGACAAAGGAGGATGAAGGTAGTTGATTTTCCCCCTCTTTTGAGGGCAGCCCATGAACTTCTCACAAATGTACTCATTTGTGTCTAAAAAGGGTTATTTTGGGAATGGGTGGTCAGCCAAGAAATCAGGAAGCAAATTAATGTTCAATCATTGTGGATGATTAGGGCACGGATGTTCAAGCTTGTTGAACTATGTTGATATATCCATGTGTCTAAATAGAAGTCTGTGTATCTTCACTTTGAAAAGAAGAGCTCTGAAGTCTTGAAAGTGTCTGGGTTATATAGTAAATGCTTTGTTCCTCTCTCTGCCTTTTAACACCTTTCTTAGACAGCCAATGCCAGATATTTTACATATTTAGTGTATCAAATGTGACAGTATTATTAAAATTACCCATACATTCCTATCCAGAGGTCCATAAATAATTTCAATTATTAATTTTCATGGTGCACCTGCTCCAAGTTATTGCAGTGACATTAATGACTCATTAATGTGCTTAGATTTCCTGCTGAGAGCAGCTGAAAGAATAATATTTCCTGTAATATTTCAAAATAATCAAGACAGAAAAAAATGTGTGTACATTTCCTTTCATTTTAATGATGGTAGTGTTTTTTAAATACATTGTATTCAGAGAACTAGAAAAATATCTATCAAATATGTATCTTTAGGTGCATCATCTTTTATTATTTTATTATTTTTAACAGTAATAAGACAACCTACTTAAAAGCAAAAATGTTAAGGCATAATTTTAAGTCAAGTGTAGAATATGTTTCCACTGTTATTGTTCACACTGTTCTATACCTAATGGTGCTGCATAGTTCTGTTCTTTCACCTGAGGACTGAAAAAGCTATCTTTAATTGCTGTTCAGGTAATTGAAGACAACTAGGCGATTTGTACTTAGTCTTCTCTTCCTAAGACCCATGAAGATCAGTTACCTCACCCTCTCCTCACACATCCTGCTAAACTCAGAGGAATACAGCATATATTAGGTAAAGGCAATGACAAGAGCAAGAAATCTTTTCCAAATCAAAATCTTACATGCTGAGGTGAATTGTTTGATGGTAATATGATACACAATTTGCTACAAGACTGGCAAGGATTTTGACATGACTGGATTTTACAAGTGTTTGGTTATCTCTAGCTCTGCATCACCTACAGCAAACTATTTATATCTCAGAAAAATACCTAGCAAACTGTCAGAATTTAAGGATTTAAAACCTATCTGAATTACAAAAAAGCATCTACGAGGGGAAAAGAATGAGGATTAAAGACCTTGAATGATACTGAATTGTAAGGCAGACAGAAAATTTGTGCATACTATTTGGTTCAACAGAAAGGAAAAGAAACAACTCCTGAAATAATTTTCTGGAAAATGGTTTGATAACCTTACATTTCAAACCATTTTGTTAATCTAACCCAAGGCCCTATATAACATAGCCCAAAAAGTTTATATTGAGTACTTTACTATATTTCGTTTTCATTTAAAGGCTCATATTCATCCTTTGTCTCTCTGATATTAAAGACACAAAAAGACAGAGAAGTTGTTGAAATAAATAAGAGTAATTAGAGTATACTACTATTGTGATATTATTGATGGAAAGAAGTACTTTGTGTCAAGTAGTTGGTCTAATTCACAGTTTTATCCATTCTGTAGGAATCGTGACCTAGTTAGATCTTGCTAACCTGTAAGATTTGACAACATACAACTCAGAGTTCTTTCTGAATTACACAGAGAATAAAATGGAGGTACTATGTATGTGACAGAAATAATAAAACCCAACTGATTCAATATGTACTGTTTAAAAAGACTATATCTATTCTGTGCACACTTTTTTGTTCTTAAAATCTGACACACTAGAGAGTAATAATCTTTTACTGTCCTGGGTTCAGCTACAATCGGGTTAATTTTTGCACAAGAAGCTGGAAGGGGCCACACCCAAGGCAGACAACCAAATCAACCAATGGGGTATTGGATACCATATGATGTCATGACTGCTATATAAGGGCGAGCTGGGGGCTGGCTTGGGTAGGTGCAATGGGTTTTAGTGGCTCAGTGTCATGGAGCAGGTCACATTTTATCGCTTGTTTTCATAATACTTCATTAATTTTCTTGTTAACCCTGTTGTTTCCCCATTCTTTGTATTGTGTTGTTAGACTTTCCTTATCTCAACCCACAGAGTTTCACATTTCTGTCCTGATTCTCCTCTCCTTCTCACCATGGCAGGAGGGATGGGGGAGCAGCATGTTA
This sequence comes from Bucco capensis, assembly GCA_013396975.1. Lineage (NCBI taxonomy): Eukaryota > Metazoa > Chordata > Aves > Piciformes > Bucconidae > Bucco > Bucco capensis. The sequence continues at coordinate 95,527 of VWZO01018208.1, read as the reverse complement.
AAGTCTGTGTGGGCCTCAGCTGCTGGATGAACCTAAATCACTACAATTACCAACTGAAAATATTTTTGTTTCTTAATCCCTGTGCATAATAAACGATAAAAAATACATAGAGAAATATTTTCAAGTGTAATGTAATTATAACTGTGCAACTTTTGAAGCTTGTTTTTTTTGCTTGAGACCATAGTAGGTGAGACTTCCCTGTCCTTTGTATCCACCCTCAAGCCTTTTGTTTTATTTTCTCCACTTCATCTCACCAGAGGGTGGTATGAGTGAGCAAGCTACTCCATGGTGGTTTGCTGCCAGCTGGTGAGGCTCAAACGACACCACCATACTGAGTCAGCCTAGTCAGTTCAAGCTGGGCAGATAATGTCAGGTCTCATTTGCGTGGGTGGGCTGTATTCACTTACAACAGCCAATATGTCAAAAGAGAATAACATGAATGTTCCAAAAAATGTTCAAAAGTTCAGAATGCTATACAGCAATATGCATGCCTTACAGAAAACACTCAGCAGGTTTTATTTATAGAAACACAGTAAAAGTGTGGGAAAAAAACTGTATCTGTTGAAATGATAGAGAAGTTTTCTATTGTTCTGCAAAACTCCATAATTTCATCTCAGTTATTTGCACTGAACATCTACATTACCCTTAAGACCTGGCAATTTCATAAATCCCTTTTCACTGTTTTTCTGTGTTTGTACAGAGAACAATTTATACATAATATTCAGATCTTGATTCACTAGACATTGTACACGTTTCTGATATGGAGACAGCAACAGAATAAGAAAGTATATACTCCAGTACACAAGTGATTAGCCTGAGTTTTCACCATTGTTTTGTAAGTGGATGATTAGTTATGAAATATAAATTACCTAATTCAGAGGATCACAGTCAAATAACTCTCTTCCTCTGAGGTTCAGTTCTAAGTTGTTACTCATGCAAACAAATCTTAACTTTGTGAAGAAAGCAAGTTTTGAAAGGTACTTACTGTCAAGGTAGGTCAATCAAGCCACAATTAGCTCTAATTAGAAATCCCACACGTTATTAAAAATGTTTATCTTCTGTTGAGATATGCACAAAAAATGCACATTTTTTCCACTTCTGAAAACATCAAAGAGAAGTATTTCCTATCCAAACCTTAAAACCAATTATTAATGAGGACAAGCACAGCAGTAATATCAACAAAGTTTAGGAAAACATCTGTATTGCTAATTGCAGAGTTCATAGAATCATAGAACAGTTACAGCTGGAAGAGGCCTTGGTGATCATCAGTCCAGATTTTGTCCCAGCCCTCTCAACCTGCTAAATGATGCCCTCCAATGCAACATCCACCCGTCTCTTAAACACCTTCAGGGACCCTGTTCCAACTTTCTCCAGGAAGCCTGTTCCAATGGCTGACAACCCTTTCAGTAAAGAAATTCTTCCTAATATCTAATCGGAACCTCCCCTGGTGCAATTTACATCCATTTCCCCTCGTCCTCTCTCTCTCCACTAGGGAGAAGAGACCAATCCCTGTCTCTCTACAACCTCCTAACTATCTGAGTGAGTATATAACGGTCCCCAAAATGTCAGTGATTTTAATACTAATTTAATTAATTTAATATTAAATTTTAATATTAAATTTCACAAGGACAGAGAAATGGACTGACATATCTCTGCATCTCTTATGAGTTCTAGTGCTATATCAATTCTTATTTCAATATCTGAGTAAAGAGGTAGAATGGTAATAAGGTTTTTTTCTTATTTAAGTACACATATTAGTGGCCTTGTTTTCAAAAAGAACAGAAGCTAGCATAGATCAATGACTTTTTTAAAAAAAACTAACATATAACAAAATTCAAATGAGAAATGAAGAGTCTAGGGAGATACATAGTTTTATCATCTCAGTTTTTGAAATTAGTTATAATTATATTATCTATAGAAGAGAAAGCAACAAACATGGTATTTAGAACTTACAAACCTACAAGCCAATATGTGTTGGAATTTTTAGTAAAAGAAAAAAAAAAAGAAGGAACTTTAAATTGTTCAGTTGATCAGGAAAAAAATTATTGCACTAACACTTGTTTTAAGTGAACTCAGTTTCTTGTTCTGTTTGAACTTGTCTAGCTAAGACAAAGGGGATCCAGTAAGGATGTAGTCCAGTGTCACAATTTTAGCCCACCCAGCTGGCACTAAAAACTATTCTGTTCTATGCTATGCTATACTCTGCTCTGCTAATCTACTTTAACATTTTTTCAGGTAAGTTTACACTCCATATTCATATTAACACATTAGATTCACCAGAAAATGTATTGTTTTTAATAATTATTTTAATCAAAATAAATTAAATGAAGTCTGCTAGCAATCCACTATAGCTGAGATGGGAAACTGTCATTTTAATGAAGTTTGTTATTTGTATTTGAATATTCAAGTAATATAAAGGCATATAGCTGGGTTTTCATTACATATTTCTCTTGAAGAATGAAAAATATGAACTGCATCTCTAATTACCACACAAAAGTTTTTTATTTAAAGTTTTTTCAATTTACTATTATTTGAGAAATAAATATGCATAAACAAATTCACCAATATCCAGATTATCCTAATATGCATGTAGAACACAGTCTTAAAGTCACTGCATTTCCTTTCATCCTTTCCATTACAATACATTGGCTGGTTTGGCATGTCTTAACAGATTTGTTAGACTTGTTGGATTTGTTAGAAGGGTTTTATAATGAGATAATGTGATTAACAGATATGAGTTGTAGCAGACTAAGGAGGGAGGAAAAAAAAAAAGGGAGGAAAAAACCCCTAGTCCTGAATCAAGCAGTCCTAGGTCAAATGGTCAGAGAGCTGATTAATCTAACAAGAAATCTTTATAGATTGTGAGCAAGGAAATGAGGGCTGCTGGATAGCAATTGCAAGATTTCCATCAAAACTCAGTCATGACAGTAAAGGGCAGAATGGAGTTATGGGAGTCATCACAGTAATGAAAAACAATATAAGTAGTATTTATTTTGATACATTGGCCTAGCGTATTTTTTAAGAAGGGGAGTTTCATATAATTTTAACTAAATGAAAAACAATTAAATAGTTCTGAATACTGATTTAATTTTTTTTATGTATCTTATGTTGTCCTTGTTTGAGTAGAACAGAACTAATTCTGTGCAGTGATTTTACTTTTTAGCTAAAATCTCTTCACATTAACTGCACTTTCTGAAGTTGGCAGCATGTTTTCAGAGACAGTGCCTGTTTCTAATAATGATAACACTTGATGTTTATACCTACTACCAAGGACTGGTATGCAGACCAAGGTCACTGATAAATCTTGTGTACCACATTGAGGCGTACAGAGTAAAAGGCTGCACCTGTGGGGAGGAGCAGACAGGACAGGTGACCCTAAACTGACCAACTAAGTATTCCATTCCATATACATCATATTCAGTATAAAGCGGAGGGATCACAAGGGTCAAACCCCTCTGCTTTGCCTCTTGCTCAGGTTTGGTTCGCCTCTGGCATCTTTCTCTCTCTCTTCAGCATCTGAGGAGGACTCTGTTCTGCTTTCAGTCCCTATCTGTGTGTTGCTGAATCCAGCTCCTGAATCTGTTTCCCGTCTGCTGCTGAGATGAGTCTGGGACTTCTGCCACAGCATCAATGATGACAGTGATGCAATCGCCATCATGGGGGTTGGGTTTGATATTGGTTTTGTGTATATTTCATTTTATTGTTATTATTTTCATTAAAGTAGATTTAGTTTACTTTTCCAATCCCTATGTGTCTCTCTTTCATTCTCTTTTCTATTCACCATGGGGGTGAAGAGATGGGGTAATAGAGAGTGTCTGTCATTTGTTAGTGGCTGGCCCAGACCTAACCCCTGACATATATAGAATATTTCAGCCCTGTATGATGGCTGAGGTGTTAAATCCTGAAAAAGGGCATAAAACTGAAACACTGAAAGATTTGGAACTTTGGCAGTGCTACTGAGATTAGTTACTGCATAATAATTTGCAAATGAGATACTGCAGCTAGCACCACTACATTTCTTTTTACTGTCACTTTAGCATGATTTAGCTCAAATGGTAATTGCATGTTTCATATTATAATTCCACCACAGAGCTTACATTGTATGTCTGCAATTTCAATATACAAAAACAGCCAGTAAAACTCATTAAAGTTTTCTTTACAGTGAATAAATAACTGTTCAATGTTTCCAGTTATTTAATACATTTTATTATTATTTGGATTTCCTTTTTATTTGTTACCATGCAATATCTTTTTCCCACTAGAGTGAAAAATACTACACATTAATTCTTCTAAAGAGAAGATACTGTTTTTATGGAATACTACCATGATTTACTTTCCTTAAGTAAAAACAGCAGACTTCCTTGACTCCTGAGATTGCTCCATTCTTCAAGAATGATGATGCATTTATAATCCTTAATTACAGTGTTATGATAGGCAAATCCATGGATTGTAGCCACAGACAAGAAAATCTATTTCTCCTGGTAAACCATCTTGACCTGGCCAGTTAATATAATGGAGTTTGAAAAATTCTGGTAGTGCTATTAAGAAAAAGTAAAAATTATGAGTTTGTTTAATCAACTCACTTGAATCAACTAATGTTACCACAAGAAGAACGCAAGCCAAGGAATGCCATATTTGCCCTTGATTCTATAAACACTGTTGTAATCCATGTTCTTTGGCCAGGTTTAACAACATATTGTGACAGAAATTAGGAAGAGGGTTGTATTCAAAGAACAGTTATTCAGCATCTACTTTAGTTGCTTAAAATTAGTTCAAAGCCAAGGAACATAAATCATAGATTTGTACTGCTGTCCATAGTCTCTCACTCTTTGTGTTATATAAGAAAAAATCATCACTTCAACATGTCCCTACGAGTTGTTTGATCATTTGGATTTTTTCAGCACTGACTGATAACCCTTGGTGATTAACAACTGAGCAGCTCCAAAGCTTGCTGTTTAAATCCAGCATATATGTGAGGGGGTTTTGTTTGTTTGGGTTTATTGGGGGTTTTTTGGAGGGGGGTGTGTGTTCAAGTTTTGAGTACTACTACACTTCTAGTTTTATTGTCACAAGGGATATTTAAATCTTTCTGCTCCCAAGAGTTTGTCTTCATAGTATTTTTAGTATACTGAGGCACAAAAGCTAAGAACTCTCGTGACAGAATATCCTTTTAGATTACACTACATATAGACACAAAAGATCCCATCAAGTTTTATACTATTAATCTGCTCATCCAAAATGAGTAAAATCTCTTGAACTATCTTTCTAATGCTATGCATAATGAATATTGCTATAACATATGTTGAATGTTTAAGGAAATAAATAATTTATTTGAACATCATCTATGTACTTAAAAGTACTTCCAGTAATCTCCTTAGTCAAATATTTGTCAGAAATAGGAAAATGTTCCATTTTATAAGATTGATGTTAAGTTTTAACTATAAAAGCTCTTCTGTCTGTCTACCATAACGAAACATTATTCCAGCGTTTAAACTAATCTTTAATTACTGAGCAGTCTTTGGAAACAAAGAGCCCTTAATCATTTTAATGACAATTACATAAAAATGAATCTGCAGAAGAATATTTTTAAGTGTTCCATTTAAACTGAATAATCTTGCCTTAAAAAAATATTTGGCTCAAAAATGCATGGGTTATACTGTTACTGGCTGCAGATGTAGTAAACAAAAGTTAGCTTTAAAAGTTGACTAGCTTTCTTCCAGTGGTACCTTGAAATATATCTTAATTAGTTCTTTTTATGTCTTTGCAATTCTCACACCTCAAGACTTGCAGTTCATAACTAATATTTCCTTATTTACTACCCTCAAGGGTTTTCTTCCTGCTATAGGACATTAGTCTTAAACATCAGTTTCTTTATGAGCAAATCTTTTTTTAGATTGTTTCCCTTGCCTTCCCCAAATGTCAAGTTTTGCAAGTGAATGAACTTTCGAGTTTTGACTTTTGCACAGAATGACAAAACTAAAGTGTCCTTTTAATGTAATTACTGTTCATGTTGGTAGCATAATACTTCCCTTTTACTACCATATAGTGTAGATGATAAGAAAATACCTCTTCAGAGAATTTCTTTCAAAATGATTTTAAGTTCATTCATTACACAGGTTCTTTCTTCAGATGTATATGACAGCTGATCCAAAGAATAGCCCTATTCCATCTCACTCAATTTCAATAATATTGGATTCAGAAATGGACAATAATTATTTCAGTTTACTCTATTTTGATTTCAGATCTTTATTATAACCTGTGATACACATTATTGTGTCTCAGACAAAAAAGGCATACGTATACTGCTATTTCAAAAACCCAATCTATTTTTTCCTATTTACTGATATAATAGTTACTGTGACCATCACTCTGAATTTTTAAGATATAATTTATCTGATGTTTATAATGTAAAGCTTGCATGCCATCTGGATGTTTTCATGTCATCCTTGAAGCTGAATCAATGTCATTTGCTTAGAACAGTTGCCTCAGCATACTGACAATACTTCACAGATCACTTGAAATGTGAATGGTAGAAGTGTAGGAAATGACAGCTTTACACCATGTCACTCAGCTGCTCTAGACTTTCGAGCATATCCTGTCTGATTTGTCATTCTAATTTTATTTATTTATTTATTTTTTAAGCAGAAGTAAAATGCTTACTGGATTTAATGGGAATATATTTTCCACAAATCCTGTTTTGAAAGAAAAGAAAAATAAGGTCACATGCTCTTATAATTTGGAGGCAATGCAACTCCTGTTGATTGTAGTGAAAGTTTACCTAAGTGAGAACTTCTGAATTTAATAATTTACTTGTTTGTCCACTACAGCTCTTTACAAAATTACTTAAATACTCAGCAAAACATGTAAATATATATATTAAAAATCAGTAATTGTCACTTGTCAAAATGTCTTTAGCAGTACTCACAGACACTAAAAGCCAGGGTTTTTAATGTATGCATGATGAGTAAATGTTTTCAAATGTGGCAGAGAAAGAGAAGAAATACCCTGCATCTTTTTCTCTTTTTCCTCATGGATTCTCAGGTAGAATACACAAATCTGCACAATATTTGGGAACTCAAGGTATTTTACTAGACTCACCATTTAGTAGCAAGTGCAATACTTTGCAAATAATTTAATCTCACATCTAACTAACAGGCCAATAAACTAATCAACTAATCTGCATCTGTGAATGTCATATTACTGGTCCGCTTTTGTGAAGAGTAGACACTATTTTAAAAATTAATCACTGGAGTATTTGATTTGTCCATTAATAATTTTAACACATTTTGATGAGGTTACAGGCTTTTTGTACTAACTGAAATTGCTGATAAATGAGGCCACTCAAAGGAGATAATTCTTGAGCTTGGAAGTGGCGCTCAGCCTTTAACATCCGAGGAACATAGGAATGCCGAGCCAGCTTTCCTTGTGAATTCTTTCACACTTTGAAGTTCCCATGATGAGTCTATTCTTTTGTACTTTCCTCTATTTTTGCAGATATGCCACTAGCTGAGCTGTATCAATCCAAGACTTCTTTTCATTTCCTTTTTTTTTTTTCTTCAATAACTGAAGGCAAGCAGTAAAGATCATAGAATCTTAGAATAGTTGGGGTTGGAAAAGACCTTTAAAGGTCATCTAGTCCAACCATCCTGTAATGAGCAAGGACATCTTCAGCTAGGTCAGGTTGCTCAGAGCCCTGTCCAACGTGACCTTGAATATTACCAGGGATGGGATACCTACTATCTCTCTGGACAAACTGTTCCAGTGTTTCACCATTCTCATCCTAAGAAAATTTCTTCTTTATATCTAGTCTGAGTCTACATTTTTTAGTTTAAAACCATGACCCCTTGTCTTATTGCTACTGTCCCTACTAGAACATTTGTCCCCATCTTTCTTATGAATCCCCTTCATGTACTGAAAGGCTGCAATAAGGTGTTCCTAAAGCCTTCTCTTCTCCAGGCTAAATAACCCCAACTCAGCCTTTCTTCACAGGAGAGATGTTCCAGCCCTCTGATCTTTTTCCTGGCCCTTCTCTGGACCTGCTCCAGCAGGTCTGCTGTGGACTCTAGATCTGGATGCAGTACTCCAGGTGATGTCTCACCAGAGAGGAGTAGAGGGGGAGAATCACCTCCATCAATCTACTGGTCACATTTCTTTTGATGCATCCCAGGATATGGTTAGCTTTCTGGCACAAAAGTGAGTGCCCATTGCTAGCTCATGTCCAGCTTATGATCTACCAGTACTCCCAAGTCCTTCTCTGCAGGTTTGCTCTCAATCCATTCATCCCCTAGCCTGTATTGATAATAGGGTTTGTCCTGAACCAGGTGCAGGACCTTGCATTTGGCCTTCTTGAACCTCACGAGGCTCACATGGGCCCACCTTTCAAGGTTATCCAGGTCCCTCTGGATGGCATCCTATCACTCAGGCATATCAACTGCACCACTCAGCTTGATGACATATGCAAATTTGCTGAGGCTGCATTTGATCCCACCGTTTCTGTCATTGATCAAGATACTAAACAGCACTGGTCACATAGATGGAGCCAGTCTCTTTTTGGTGGTTCCCAGTGACAAGACCAGAAGCAATGGGCACCAGGTGAAACACAGGAGGTTGCCTCCTAACATCAGGAAACACTTTTCACTGTGAAGGTGAGAGAGTAATGCTGTAGGTTACCCAGACATGTTGTGTAGTCTCCCTCTTTGGAGATGTCCAAAAGCCATATATGTGGTCCTGGGCAACTCCCTGCTGGAGGCACTGGAGCGGATGACCTCCAGAGTCCCTTGCCAAATTTCTTCCATTACTTTCCACAGGTCATCAGGTGCTCAGAAGGATCCTACAGAAACTGACATATGATTCTGTCTCATAAATTCCCTCCAAGACAAGCATTTAAACACATTCTGTTCAAAAAACTTTCTTACAAGTCCTCTGCACAGTTACAATAGTTGTTCAAGCTGGCATAAAGAAATTACTTTGCCTCCAGGCTGCATTCATTTTTTTTTCCCATTTCCTGTTACACAATAGGAATGAGCAGGACATCAGGAATAAGACAGATGTAGACAGAACTAACTCTAGCTATTAGCAGGCAGCTCTGTCTTGAAATTGCAAAGTAATGTAATTGCAATGTACTGTCAGAAGTATTCCCAGCCCTGTTTTTAAGTGTGAAAGTGAGGATGTAGGAGGGAACTGCTATCAAATGCGTTAACATTTCTACCTCAGTTTTGCCAGTTATAGTCTATCTCAAAAGAGTTTACACAAACTGTTCACACACATTATACTATATGAATTCACTACATATTTTTCCCTATTATATACACCAGAGGTAAAACCCACAAGCTATGTCTTGTAGGTTTTAAGATTAAAAGAGGTTTAAATATTGTGCAGGTTAAAAGGGGAAGGTCCCTCTACCTCTAACATTTTGAAATCTAGTAAGTACTACTCTCAACTTTATTACTTCATTAACTGCTTGATGTCGAGAGAGAGATCCTTGGAAAACTCTCAAAGGCAGAGAGTGAGAAAAGAAACGTTACTTATTATTAACTGTCCAGCATTTAAGCTTTCCCCAACTCTCTAAGAGAGAGTAGTGTAAATATGCCACAAATGCTTTAATTTATAATGTTTTTTTAAAGTTTCTAAGAAAAAGATAAGATTAATAAATTTTTTTTCTATTGAAATTGAAATGTTATTCCAAACAGAAATAACCACAGATGGTGGATTAATTTACTTTGAGTTTAATTCTTTTACTTTTTGAAAATTGCACAGAAACACATGTGTTTCCTTTATAATCGGTGGAAAGGAAAATTCCTGTGACTTTACTTCCTGAGAAATCTTAGAAGCCTATCAGTGGAAGGGTGTATCTTTTTCTTCTGAGTGAAAGTGGAGCATGGAGTTCCGAACTCCTTCTAAAACCCGAAGTAAGATGTAAACAATCTCATTCCTGCAGAGTAGTATGACCGACCAAGAATTTATCATAACTTAGGGCCTTTATAGTATTAAAGGCATACCTACCTGACCTCCCAATAGGAACTCTATATAGGTAGGTGTTAACTGTAATAGCCACATTCTTTATTTAGTGCTGTTACTAACATGGCATGTATTAATTGATGTCAAATGAATTCAAGAAATTCAAGTAATAGCACAGAACAGAAGTTTCTGGCTGCCAATGTACTTGTGGCTAATATTCAAATAATAAATTACTAAATTCAAAGAAAATTATGCATATTCTTTCCAAAATATCATGCTATTCAATTCATACTACAAGCTTCATCAAAAATATGTCTTGATTTTAAAGCTTAATTAAACTCTTATTAGACACATCGAAAGACGGTCTACACAATATATCATAACAATTGCTTATACTGCTGGCTAGTGTACCTGAAACATCATGCATACATATTGCCATATCTTGCACATCTTTAATATTTAAATGCCTCTATATGGCATTTTCAATACATTTTATTGAAAATTAAAAAAAAAAATCTAACCATTCTGTGATCAAATACTGAAAAATACAGTTAATTTACCTTCTTAAAATATTTATGAGAACATCTGGGATTCCTTATATATATTTTGTAGGGGTTTTAAGGTGTATGAATAAAAGGGAAAACATATTTGATAAGACAGAACCCAATATTTCTCACAACTAAACAGCTTAATGGAGTTCAAGCCAACTCTCATTTTCAGAGGTAACATTCCTACATAATTGTATTTAATGCACTTTCTATAGATAAATGGACAGAAGAGAGGATGTATTTGAAAAGAAAGCAGATGCTGATCTTTCAGTGATATTAAGAGAGGAAAGGTTAGACAGTTACCTTTAGAAATCTTGTTCATAGTCCTTTACATTCAGGCTGCTTTGTAAAAACAAACATCAGACTTTGTTACAAAGTAAGTTTTTTCAAATTAACTGACATCAGAAATTTCAACTTATGATGACTTCAAGTTAGAAAAATTATAGCTAGTAAACTTGTTGACTTACTGTGAAGACATTAATAAAACTCTGTTGAAAATCATCAGTATAGACAGCATTTACAGTGAGTAGTGTAGATGCAAAGTGGAGCTCTGCCAGCATAGGCCTGTTAAAACATGGGCTCATGATGCCATCTGTACTTCTGTGGCTACTCTGTTTGAATGGAGTGTGATGGGTCCTCACTGCTTTTTTAATCATGGAGCTATGCTATGCTGAATAATTTTGAGAAACTTCTGTTTCAAGACATAGCACCTAGCACCACCTTAAACTGACATTACTGAAGGCTTAGCTGTTATGTAAGTGAAATTTTAAATTCTGGCTATTCAAGCTCTTGTTTCCTGCCCAGCATGGATTCCAATAAAATGTAGTGTGTTGTCTTTACAACCCTGAGGAATTAGTGACATTTGTATAGGCATGGGAGTCATGAAGAGACACTATAAATATCAAAATAGCAAAAGTGAGTTTGAGTGAACTTTGTAAATTAAACATTCTTGCCTTTGTTAAGTTTGGTAGGTGAAGGAAAGAAAGAACAATAATATTTTTAATTTTACCTACCCAGTCCCCTGCACTGAGTAATGTAATTGAATAAATCTTTCTTAAAGGATGCCTGAAAAGAGAAGATTATATTCTCTTTAGTGTTGATTCTTGCACTACTGTCTATAAGTACCATGGTAACATAATATTTACTGAGGGGTTTTTTACAGACTAGTCCCATTGGAGTTCCACAGAAGATATAAAATTCTCTAATAAGGTCTGATTAGGCAGTTGCTGATAGCACAGCTGCAAGATAGCCAAAAAAATTGAGAAAACGACTGTGTCACGCCAACTGGAAACTAAGTCTTCATGCAGACTAATTTCTGTAAAAATCCTCTGAGATTTGCACAGTGGAAGAAAAGGGTCTCTGAGCTCTCCCATGAGGACAGACCAATAGCCTGGCTAATGAGGGATTTGTAACGGGATAGTATGTGGAAATTTTCTTTCCACAAACCACTATTACAGCATTCTTCAGTGGGAAGAAGAAGCATAGAGATCAGAGAGCAATATTTTGTGACTATCGCTACTTAATGTTGCAAATCTAATTTTATATTATTAATTCCACCAAAACTGCATAACGGTTTTATGGTAACAAAACCATGCTCATGCACTTTCAGTAGCTGGTACAACAAAACAGAACAGCAATTTGTTTGGAGATATTTTCATTGGACAACACTTTATTCTCTGTTTCATTACTAAAACAACTAGCAAGTCAAGGCGAAGGCATCTCTGATGTGAGTATGAACTTAAAGGACAGCTGAGACTCCCTTACTTCATATCACTTCATCCATCACACTGTCTCCTCCTTTCTGTGAAAACAGCAGCCAGCCAACAATCCAGGATTTTTTTTTTACAAGGGAGGGGAATTTCCTCTCCATTTCTTTCATTTGCCTTACAACAGGCATCTTCACTTCAAGGGTAGTCCTTTCTATCCAGAAAGGCAAGGGACTCCTACAAATCAGGTCTCATATATGCAGGTTCCATATAGCTGTCCCAGACACCCTAGACCCTTTCAAATATTTAAGTAAATTAATTGCACTGATAAAATCAAGGCATGAGTCAGCAGCTGTGTTGTGAATGTGAGTAGCATCAGTGCTGCAGCAGGAAAGCTGGATATGGGAGCCAATGTGAAAACTAAAATTTCTCTTTTTCCTTCCTCCCTCATCAATTTCACACATAGTTCTTCATACTAGAATTTATAGACAATATTAATAACATATATTTAATTTTAATGCCAAACATTCCAAAATGCTACAAAACCAGTAAGCTTAAAGATGTGGATATGTCTTGGTTTCACAGATGGCATTGAAGTGTGGACTCTTCTATGAAATCTGAGAGCAAGTGAAAGGTAGACACAAGTGAATATGAAGCAATCAGTGTTTGGCATGTGCTCATTCTGAAAAGAGAGCATAAAGAGCTCAGATTAGGCACTGGGCCAAAATGTAGGAAGTAATTAAAAGAGAGAAATTAGCTGGCATCTTATCTGGCATGTGAAAATATCTGATAGGCTCCATTAAAACAAAAGGATCTGTGAGAATTATTTATAATTACACTGAGATTTGGTTTTATTTCAGGGGAGGCCTAATATGTTGCCTAAAGACAGCTGAATGGTTTTATATTTAATATATGTGACCATCTACAATAAAATATGTCCAGTAAGAACTACAATCAGAACTGGTGAAACTGTGCATTTACAAAATAAATTAATCCATTCTAACCATGTCAGCAACATTTTTGTTTCAATTCCTTTGAATATTGCCACAAAGGAACTTAACTAGAAATACAGCCCACAAAAATAGGCTGTAAATGTTGATCTTGGGTAAATAAAGGCCGATTGGAAGAGTTTGTAGAACTGCAGGCAAATTCAGTAAACAGTAACTTTAGACCACAATTCAACAGTTGTCAATTAGCTAGCTGAGTTAGGAAATGAAGGAATATAGGCTGCAATACTCAGTTTATGCAACGTATTGCAAATTTAAATTATCCTTAATTAATTGTTCAAGAGTAACTTCAGGCTATTCTGTGAACTTGATCTGTTTCCTTAGAATAGATATCTACAAAGTATCAGGAATTATTCCCCCAGTTCAGATCTCCACATCCTTTGGCATATCTTTTCTGTGTTTTTTAATTGTTGATGGTATAGATCAAGTACATGTTAACTCTAACTTGAATTCTTTACATGCTATAAAACTCACTGAAAATTTTAATCCATAGTCACTGTTATTACTATTACTTAAAACACATTACATCCTCAATTACTTTATTTTCTATGTCAGACATCTAGCGGTGAATGAATTTTGCTCATACTATATACTTCAGGCTCTGTCCCTCATCTTAAATAAATTTAAAATAAAATAGTCTACATTATGTGAACACATTCAGTGTGTCAGAATTTTTCATCTCATAGTGTCCAAAGAAAGAATATCTCTGACTATCACTTCTACCCTTCCAGTTCTATCCCTATCCCAATATGGGGCAGTGAGCAAGCAGCCTTAGCAGTCTATTGCAGTTAACACACAACACCCTTCCAAGGCTTAAGATCTTTGGACAACTGTCTCTAGGGTTTTTTTTTCTGTCTATAAATATCTTGTCTCAGATAATTCACATCCTTTTGGTGGAATAACTGTATAGCTGAGCTGATTTGTTTGAATGACCTACTTGATTGACATAATTTCTGTTCTAAGTACTTCTGCTAGTATCACTTAAGGCAATTCTCTGATTGAAATTATATATGAACACAAATAAGAATTAATATTTCTGCAATAGTTTCCAAATAGATATACCTTTTAAGAGTGTTGGGTTTTTGTTTGGTTTTTATCTAAACAGCCCTTCAAAAGTGGAAAAGCTTTGAAATTGGCACTAGCAAGACTTCCATTCAGTAGATTTTACAAGTGCTAAATTCGTTGTAGGAGGTTGTTGCAGTAAGACAGCTTAAGAATAATAAAACCATTACCTCCACACCAAATATTTAGGAAAGAAGATCAGAATGACATTATAGAAGGATTTCAGAATTCACGGAAAGGACAGACGAGGTATTTCATGGTATTCCTGAAGTAAACAAACTGTGCAATATCTTGTCAAGATAAGATGCATCAACGCAAATAATAATGGTAAAATAAACAAAAAAAATATTCTATATGTGTATTAAAATAATTCTGAAGACATTAAATATAGGTACAAATGCTAATAAAAAGAGTGGCGTTTTTACCTTCCTACATGAAACACATTCAAAGCAACAGAATCAAGTAAGGTACTACTAAAGCTGAAGAGGGAATAAAAACTTTTCTGTTTCATTTTTGTTATTTAATTATTTATAAAATAGTTTCTATTAATTTTTATTATGTTTTATTATGCAAGTTGCTAATCATACTGGTAGTTTATATTGTCTTAGTCTGAATAGATTATTCAATGTAATGGTTCATTTTACAAACTGTAATCCCTGAAAGAATGAGATTCCGTTCATTAAGATGGAGATCATGTTTCTCTCTCACAAATCAAACTAATTTTTTAAGTCTGTAAGCCAAAAGAAGTTATTTTAGAAGGGTCTTGTGTTAGGTTGAGAGTTATTTTTCTTCAAATTACAGTCGTTTGGAAAGATAGACTTGTGAAGGGGTAGGGATGTAAAAGATTTGTGTTGGTTTGGTGGGTTTTTTTTCTTCTAACTTCCAACTTCTGTCTCAATACAACATCATCAAACCAGACAGATATTCTTTTAAAAAGAATAAATAAATCAAGTAGTTAAAGATCAGAACCATAAATATTGGGATTTCCTAAATGTTTTGATGCTCATGAACAAAGGAAAGCATTTATTTATACTGTTACAAGAGAAATACATTTTATATTTTAAACAAACATCATGTTGTACTGCATTGTAAATATTACACAGAACAAAAAGAAATAGCACATGCACATTTGTCTCCCTTCCTGGGAAATCACTGAAGAACAGAGAAGCTGGAGTAACCTTTTATCATCCTTCAACTGTATCTTGTAAGGAGTGAAAGTATATGGCTAAAGTATGATGAACTAAAGCTATTGCCAACGAAAAGACTGACTGAGGAAGAAGAGTCAATACCACTGCTATAATATGGAGAATTCAAAGGAATGTTTAAGTGTTATGAAGCAGCAGCATCTTTGATTGCAATCCTGACAATCTTCAGGAAAAAATAACAAAGGGGGAGTTTATTAATTGGATAGGAATTATCTTACTAAAATGCAGGTGTCTTCAGTGTATCTGTAGGATGTGTGATATGGTCCACCTCAGTTCCCTTTGTAGACAATATAAAGAGGAATAGTTTTTCTCCATTGGGAAATAGGGTGTGATTGCCTTATCTAATGTATTTTAGGATGAGAAGAACTGCACTTAAGAACTGTCTGTTCTTCTCCATTAACAGTAAGTGAATTCACACACCTAGCTCAGCTAGGAAGTTTGGAGAATTATTGCAGGGAATTCAAGAGGTAGGAAAGGCAATTTCCTGTTGTCTAAACAACCTCTAAAATAGAGGCTATTTTTGTCAAAGAGCAGAAAGGAGATTGCTGGAAATAAAAGCCTATTTCATTAGACTTTATTAGAGTTCTTGCACAGGTATTTCCAGAGCAGGTAGGGCTGCATTTTGCTGAAGTGGTGTGTTACAAGCTAAAACATATACTTGTTCCATAGCCCCTTTACATTTCATATATACCTTTCTTAATGCATCGTATTGGGTTTGCATTGCAAGGTTTTGGTAGTGGGGAGGGTGAAGAAGTGGTTTCTGTGAGATGCCAGAAGCTGCCTCTAGTGTCAGACTAGCTGGCTCCAAGACAGATCTGTCACTGGCCACAGCTGAGTCAATCAAGGACAGAGTTAGCACCTCTGTGATAATATATTTAAGAAGGCGGGGAAAGCCTGGTGTGCAACAGCAGCCAGATGAGATGAGTGAGAAGATGTGAAAGAAACAACCCTGCAGACACCAAGGTCAGGGACAAATGAGGAGGAGGAGGTGCTGTATGTGCCAGATTCGTGATTCCCCTGCAGCCTGTGGTGAAAACCATGGAAAAGCAGGGTGTGCCCC
Source organism: Bucco capensis (assembly GCA_013396975.1). Classification (NCBI taxonomy): domain Eukaryota; kingdom Metazoa; phylum Chordata; class Aves; order Piciformes; family Bucconidae; genus Bucco; species Bucco capensis. The sequence continues at coordinate 78,982 of VWZO01018208.1, read as the reverse complement.
TGCATGGGTTTCTGCCTGGGGCAGATATCCATCCAGCAGCCTAGGAAGGACCTCGTGCTGGAGCAGGTGGATGCACCCGAAGTAGGTTGTGACCCCACGGAAAGCCCACACTAGACCAGGCTCCTGGGAAGACCTGTGACCTGGTAGAGAGGAGACCACAATGGAGCAGACTGTTCCTGAAGGACTGTACTCTGTGGAAAGAACCCATGCTGGGGTAATTTGCAAAGAACTGCAGCTCATGGGAAGGACCTATGTTGGAGTTCATGGAGATCCCATGCTGGCGCAAGGGAGGAGTGTGTGGAGGAAAGAGTGGCAGAGACAACATGTAATGAACTGATGATAGAATCAAAGAATGGTTTGGGTTGGAAGGGACCTCTGGAGGTCATCTAGTCCAACCAGCCTGCAGTGGGCAGGGACATCCCCAACTAGATCAGGTTGCCCAGAGTCCTGGCAAGCCTCACCTTGAATGCCTCCAGGGATGGGGCAAATCACAATCCCTATTAGTTGTCTTCTCACGTTGCTCAGGCCAAGGAGGTAGTGAATTCAGAAGAGAATGGAGAGATGGGGGGAAGGTATTTTAAACCTTGTTTTTATTTCTCATTATCCTACACTGATTTGATTGCCAATAAATTTCTCCAAGTTGAGTTTGTTTTGCCTGTGATAGCAATTGCTGAGTGATCTCCCTGTCCTTAACTCAAACCAAGAGACTTTCATTATATTTTCTTTTGCCTGTCCAGCTGAGGAGGGGAGTGATAGAGTGACTTGGTAGGCATCTGGAGTCCAGCCAAGGTCAACCCACCACATGTATATACAATACTCAATCACTCAGAGCTAATACAAGGTGATTTTCAAAGGAACTCAAAAGTCATTTCTTATCAATGACTCCAGGCTAATTGAAAGTCAAGTCAACAGAAATTCCTTCATAGGTATAAATAAACTTTCAGTTACTCCCTTGATGATTGTGTCAAGCGCAGCATTCACATAAAGGCTGATAAGACCTGATATTTAGAAGTTGCCCCTGCTTTGAATGGAGAGTTGGAAGCGATGACCTCCAAGGGTCCCTCCTGACTTAACCTACTTCAGGAGCTTATGATTCTATGGTTTGAATAACATCAATCAACAAACTCAATCAAGTCTTCCCAAATGCCATAGGAAAACTAAAATTGGAACCAGAGAAATAATCCTTAATAAAATATTTCTTAAGAGAAAAGAACTTTGATAAAAAGAAAATTAACTTCTTCAATCAGTATAAATTTCACAATGGAAAACCCACATTTACTGATTTTAGTGTTTACATTACAACATGTGATCTGAAAATTAGATGGAAAGGTGGATAAGTAAATGTCCTTATATACATTTTTCAAGATCATAACATAGTCCCCCTATCACAAAGCTTATAAAAATTTATAAACAGTATTATAAACTAAATAGTAAACTTTAGTTCTTGTATTCAAGAACTAAAGGTGGTGTAAATCATTCTTAATATTTATATTCATAAAGATAAAGTGTTATACAAGTGGCCTTGCTAAGAAAAAGATTAATCAAACTAACACACAGTATTTCATGCAGCCCCAAAAAGACAAGATTTTGTCAACTCATAAAAACATCGAAATATTAGGTGAGTTTAAATGGTCTTGCTTTTGTCCTTCCACTTTTCTCCCCCATGATTCTACTGACCATCTCCATTCCAAAACTCCTGGCTATTTTAACAAGTCAACTCTGAATTTTCACATTATCCATACAGTTATAACAAGTTCCCTGTACTAATGAGTTTTTATTAAAAAATATTTACATCATCAACTTTTCTGCATTTCATTATAATTATAGTTTATTATTGCAATAGAAAACAGGGTATAAGAACAGGTTTCAAAAAGAAACAGTAATAACATTCAAGATTTCTTTTTCTGAGCATTTCACCTTTTATTCCATAAACAGTGGTCAAAGTGGAATACAGAATCCAAATCATGACAAACACATGCTCACATGCTCTTTCATATCTCCCTTTGAAGTTTAGTCCTTTGACAACTTCCAAATCCTGAGATCACAGAACCATAAAATGTCCTGAGCTGGAAGAAACCTGTGAGGATCATCGAGTCCATCTCCTGTCTATGCACAGAACAACATCCAAAATTACACCACCATATGCCTGAAGGTGTACAAATGTTTCCTGAATTTTGTCAGGTTTGGTGCTGTGGCTACTTCCCTATGAAGCCTCTTCCAGTGCTTCACCACCCTCTGGGTGAAGAATCGTTTCCTAATACCCAACCTAAACCTACTCTGGCAGAGCTTCACACCATTCCCTCAGGTCCTGTTGCTGGTCACCAGCTGTCCCTCCGCCTTCCCTCATAAGGAAGTTATAGACTGTGATGAGGTCTCCCCTCAGTCTCCTCGGCTGAACAAATCAAGTGACTTTAGCTGTTCCTCTTATGGCTTCCCCTCTAGACCTTTCACCATCTTTGTGGCTCTCGTCAGGATGCTCTCTCACAGCTTCATGTCCTTCCTATATTATGGTGCCCAAAACTGCACACAATACTCAAGATGAGGCCACACCAGTGCAAAGTAGAGTGGTAAGATGGGAGATGATGTAAGGTGACTTCATCTGAGTACTTTTCCACCCAGAAGATGCATGTCAAATTTCCTGAGATAGAGTTCACAACATTTAGAAAGTGAATGCCTCAAGGCTGCTTAGAAACCTGTTGCAACGTGATGGCAATACAATAATAATACGTTATTATAAAAGATTTTCTTGGGCTCCACAGGGTAGAATAATGAACACATCTGTCAACATGGCTTTCTTTCCTTCTTTCAGGAATGGGAAGAAAACACACTTGCAAAAATATCTTTTGAAATAAAACATCAAATTTCCTTTTTGAGTCTCTGTATAGCTACTGATTTACACAGCCTTTTTCAACAGTGCTCTTTGAATATTTCTTTAAACATCATGGAGATCATCTCACCCATTTTTATATATGTTACAATGCTTAAGAGTGATTTTAAAACAGTGACTGATTACAATACTATGATTTGGATGTGGCTTTGAAAAAGAAGGGAAAGGAAAAGCCACAGTTAAAGCATAAACCCCAAACAAACCCCCCAAAAGTTACTATGTAAAACTAACAAGAAATGGCAACACAGAGAGAAAGCAATTTTCACTGAGTGGCATCCTGATATGCAGTTTAATACAGAAAGGCAGCACTACTCAGACCACGGCAACATATTCAAATCCAGAAGACTGTCTTCCTGAGGAAATCCTATGCATGATAGGGTACAGACTTATTCATACAAATACTTCTGTATCTGTGATACTGATATCACAGATCCATCCAAAGTCACTGGGCTGTGGAATTCACTTACTGTGGCAGAAAAAAAAAATAAAAATAAAAAATAAATTAAAAAAAAAATAAAAAAAAAATAAAACTTGAAAAAATTTGTTGGGGTTTTGTGGTTTTTTTTAAGAACATCAAAAGTACTGAGAGCATGCATACATTTACAATTAAATACAATCCATTATTTTTTTCCTGTAAAATAGTATAGAAATTGAGAAGATTTTTAAGATAAAATCGGTGTACTCAGAAAAACTGGACATCTAGAAAGGCTCCCACTGAGCAGCAGTCAGTTACCGTGCTACACACAGAAGGGCAGCTTGACAGCCTGATACACACAGCCCTGATTACAGAGGGATTTTTGCTGTAACTCCTCAAGGGTCTTCCACATTTCCGCACTACATGATCTGCCTCAAAAAGGTAATAAAGTTAGAAGCAGTAAGGAGCACACAAGTAAGGTGGATCAGGGTCAGGAATAACAAAACAAAGAGAAGTCGTGATTCTTAAAAATGTCATCCCCCTTTTTCCTTTCCTCCTTCTTCTTAACAGTGATTCCTTGTATGAAGTAGCAAACAGTTTCTGCTATTTCCAAATAACACAAAGTAAACAAAAGAGAGTTGGGTCAAGGTTCCTTGGCTAAGCTTGTAACTCCCCTCTGCAATGACACCTAAAATCTTCAAACATAAAACAGTAGCTCAAAAACTACCAGAATTACTCATAAAAAAACCCAGAAAACAACCAATCAACCAACAAACCAAACCAAAACAAAACCCCCAATAACCTTAGTTAAAAGAAAATCTTGAAACTGCTTTAGATCTAAGATAACAGGCCATGAAAACAATCCTGATTTTAATTCTTGACTGGTGTCAAATATATGATTGAATCTCCCAGGCTTTGTTGCAAGGTTTTTTCCTGTTCTTCCATATTTGACATGTTCTTTAAGATGACATTCTGGGATATAGTTAAAAAAATGCTAGTGTTTACAATACAGAACTTTGTATTATACTAAAGTGTACTGTGCACTTCTCAGAAGAAATAAGAAAGTATGGTTTCTGTTCCCAATTGTTTTTCATCTCCTTGCTATAATTGTGCAGACTTTTCAAGAAGACAATGAAAGAAGGGGATTGAAAACAGCATTCAGAAAATACAGCACAACACAAATGATTTAGCTTAGGTTATTGCTTCATCTGTGAGAAATGCAGTTGCAGAGGAATTCCACAAATGAAAATGAGATCTTTATACTGCGTTACATTCCAGTATGTTTGTTTCTCTGCATATTCTATATGAACACAAAATTAGGAATATTCAGAGTGTCTAAAGGACAAATGGAGTTCTAGATAGCATATTTACTGATGTAAAAAGAGAATGATATTACTGTACTACTGATTACAGCAAAATTGGGAGGATACTATCCCATAACTCCTATTTAGTTTAAATATTTCTGCTGTTTCTTCTTCATAGATGCTATAAACCTGATTTTATATCTCAGAGAAACTGAAGAAGATATTACTTCATTCTGTTAATTGGAGAAGATTAAAAAACCAACCAAAAAATAACAAAATACCCAACTCCAAACAAAAATAATAAAACTGAATAAGCATTTTATTTCAAAACTTGGTATCTTATAATTTCCTAACTTCTGAAAAAATGAACAAACTCATAGGAATACAAAAAAATAAAAGAGTAATAAAAACAGAAATGTAAATTACAGGCATTGGTCACTGAGACTTTTTTCTTATAAAGCTTCAGAAATTCCAGTACTAGCAAGCAGACTCTGGTTGCCACAGAAGTTGTCAGGATTCTGGAAAAACTGCAGCTGTACTTTGAGTCCCACAGACAGCTAACTTCTGACAGCTGTGAATAGTTCTTTGTAAATGTAGACTTCTCTCTTTGACTCAGAGCTGAGCTTCTGGAAAAGCTCCAAAGCAGCCATTCTTGTGTGGCTGAAAAAAACTCGAAATGCATGCTAGGAGATGGCATAGCAGGCTAGGCATATCTAAATGTACGCAAAATCTGCTGATGCTCTATCTTTCTTTCCCCACACAGAGATTGTAAGTTGTCTGCTTTGCACTTCCTGTACACTTAAAACTGACAAACAGTCAGTAGGTAAAAGAAGTACTATAGAAATGCAGGGTCAAAAACCACATTGCAATAGAGAGCTATTGAGTTAATGTAAATGGTAACTTACGTTTCAAGTACTCAAGCACTCTGTCAGAAAAATAACTTCAAAATGTTTAATGATGTTTGAAAAAAGTTACTTTCTTTTAACAGCTTAATCAGCTCATCTGAAACAATTTGTTTCAATAGAATGTTTTCAATCATCAAATTGCTGAGATTTCAACTATTTTCTTGGTAAGGACTTTATTTAAAAAACTGTCCTTTATCCTAATTTTTTCCTTTTTTAACCCCACAATCTTTCAGCTTAGGAAGCCTATTGATGATACAGCCTGATTTATTTTTTCCTGTCTTGGCAATGACACATTTAAGTATTTTTAGCAATTACTATGAAGCTTCCACCTCAGACATCATTTGGGCAATCTTTACACTCAGATTCTCCAGGGTATTTAGACACTGAACTTCCACTGATTTCAAAGATGTTCTCAAAAACATGTGAGATGACTCAATAACTGTAAGTCAATGCTGTGGTCCTCAGCAGTCCCTAGCTCCTTTTCAAATGTCTCCACTCTATCTTGATTCATTGTCATAAAATGGCATGTGATATTCTACTTGCAGCTACTACAGATATACTCAATTCTTTATTGTATGTACAGTATTATCAAAATACCCAAACTCACTAAATGTGCACCCCTGTGTGATGTGTGTGTGTAAATCTCATCTAAATGGGTGGATTCTGCTTTACTGTTATAGGGTCAAATTAGTAGTGGGAATTGTAGAAAAATTATGCTTGTATTCACATACCCTGCATGTGGGCAAAGAGTAAATGCAGCCACCATGTCTTGGGGAACTCTTTGATTACTTTTTCTCTGTACTTGTGTGGTACCTTAAAAAAGGCAGCTGAATGAAGAATGATGCTTTACTACTGAGTAGCAAGGTATACCCACAAAAGAGGACAAAGCTATATTCATAGACATAATATAGGAGGGTTATACATAGGAGATATTTTTATGCTGTCCTATACATACATGCAGATGCATTCACCTCAAGGACCTTTATATTCACTCTGCCATCTTCAGAGCCACTCCTCTTCATGTTTCTCTTGAACTGATGCTCCAAGTGTTTTCTTCTTATCATGCAGCTATATCAGTTTTCAGTGGAGAAGAACCTTATTCAGGGGTCAGACTGACCTTGAAAATCTTTGGGAGAAGCAGATTCAATACTGCCTTTTAAACACGATATGACCATAAGCTATATGCAACAAGGGCAAGTGTATGTATTTGCCCTTATTACTTTCTCATTTCTGCAATATAAAAAATACTGAAAGAGAACAGGAGGGTACATCCTGGGAAAAAACGCATTTAAGATTTCAAATCATCCTGCTTTAGTAAAATTCATTAAGAAAATGCTTTGTTCAGCATTTTTCAGCATACAGTAGGTATTACAGAATGCATTCAGAATTTTTCAGTATGTATTAACTAGATGATTTCAGAGAACTAAATTATTCTCATCACAAGGTTAATTCACAGTGGAGTAGCAAATTCCATGCTGTGAAACTGAATTCTGAAGTCTTATTCAGATAAAAGTTTTGGCAAGTATAGTTTAGCACATTTACCTATCCTAGCACTTTAATGGAGAGCATCTTGCAAAACAAGTGATCCGCTGGAAATATATAATGCCCCACAGTAGACTTCATATGGATCTTAAAGTTCATCTCACATTAATCTTTAGAGTCTCTGGAACTGCTTTCTATTTACATGAGAACATTCAAGAGTCTGGTAATTATTATCATTTATTCTCCACTGATAAATTAAGACAGGCATGTGAGGTGGGTGGAAGTACAGAGAGTAGTAGCTGTACATTCTCTTCTGATAGAACTGAAAAGGATATTTTCCTTGATTGTAAAGTTATCTTTTCCAGACCTTTGTAAATTCTTTGCTGTTACAAATATATTTTTAAACTTGAAAATGTAACTGCAAGCATTGACCTGCAGTTATTGAGTCATCTCACATCTTCGGTGAAAAAGTTGCCAAAGGAAACTGTACCTTTTTCAAACACTGTTGTCAGTGTGTGGAGGATCTAGATAACACTGATATCCACTATGATATGCATTGCAGCTTCATACAGCTCTTCATATATTGGTTAATCTGAACCATTGCTCTTGCTTGTTCAGGGTTTGAAAAGGTCATGCGGAACAAACCGAATACTACAAACAATTAGTGATTGAAAAGGCATTCCAGGAGTGGAATTCCAGGCTAAGGCTGCTCAGATCATTTGAAAGATTATTAACTGACTACTATAAATGCAAAAAAGGATGTGTAAACAAGCTAAATGAATCAGAGTAAAAATATCAAAGGTTTAGATCCATAATGACTTCAAAACACATAAAACCCTAACCTGCTACACTCAGAGCTTCCTCTGTCTGGGAAGATGTGATTTTAAAATCTGTCGAAGTCAAGGGATCGTCAAATTCATGTTACCAAGTTCCTTGGTCAGAACTTCTTATCACCAAACTTGTGTATGAAAGTAGTAGTCTCACCACATTTTACAATAAAATGGCATGCTGTGAGTGACATACTCTTCCTGGAATGTTCCTTGAACAATATATTTGAGACAGCTGAGCCAAATACTGGTTTTAATAATCTGTAAAGACAATAATTTGGTATCAAATTACACTCGTGTTCAGAGACACCAAGTTGGAAAGAAAAAAACAAATGAAAAAAAAACCTACCCAAGATATTACCTTAGGCATGAAAAATATATTTTATATAATAAAATAAATATAGGATTTGTGGCAGAATCAACTTTTATAAAGGTGTTTTATAAAGAAGCTTGAACAATGCCGCAATCAACAGACTAGCAACTACAGAAACACAAGAAGAAACAAAAGTTCATGTTAGCAGTTTTCAGAAGACTGTAACATATAAAATGAAAAAAATGCTCCGGAATTCTCCAAGCTAAGCTCCTTAATATTAGCTTACAGCATTTAGACTGAAAATACTCTGGGCTGGGACTAAAGGCAATGCCTTCATATACAAGTTATTTTTACCTGCTTGTCAAAAAACAGTTTTACACCCAATAAAAACACAGAGCTAACCTAACATTAGGTATTTCCAACATCCTCAGTATCAGTACAAGTGCCATTATCTGGCTAAATTGCTGATGGCTGAGGTCAAGACAAAATAGCTGTCATAATACTAAGGCTGGAGAGAGGAAACTCCTCATTGTCTGAACTGGTATAGGCATTATCATGGCTATTGCATTCTTTTTGGAGTGTATATGTTGAAGGATATGACAAGGAAAGACCTCTTACAAGACCTTTGTAGCTATTAGGATGTAGATGATACAAGCAAGTATGGCATGCCACTCACGCTGAAGAGTTTTGTTAAGTATTTGACAACAGATGGCTTCTGATTCTCCATGCTCCAAAACCAAACAGATTGCAGAAAAGTTAGTAGGTCAGAAAAGAGTGCAGGAAAAAAACAGCAGACCAATGGAGAGATTTGAAGACATGAGTTGCTTTTAAGACCTAGAGCATCTCTGCAATGAACTGTGAATTTTTCACATGCACCTTTTTCTTTTGGAAGGTGGAAAGGGGGGAAATGTAATGCTAATTAGCTCTTGAGCAGGCTTGTACTGAATTATAATACATCATGGAACATTTTGATATAGGTTAATAACAAAAGTTTCTTTTAGCAGTCTGACTCAGTCAAACATGATTTTCTCTGCTTCAGAATCTTTTGTCCCTCAGATTTGTTAACTCATCTGTGTTATGAGTAAAGACTTCCCACAGACATAACCTCAAACTCATATTTCTCATCACTAACCTTTAAAGGACAGTGTAGATCTTTCATGCAAGCTAGTTCTCTTAATTTCCAAAACTGAGGTTAGCAGCATGGATACTTACTCATTTTTAGTGAGTTCTGGTATAGCCGAAAATAGATACTTGAACTTGAGTTTCTCCCATCTAGCTTTCAGCACTTAAATGAGCCTTTAAATTATCTTAGATCCCTACATTCCCTGAGGGACAAAGGGACATAGTCAATTGAAAGAAGTAGTTATCTTGAGAGGGTGATTCAGTTCTTAAGGAGGCTTTTAACACCTGTTTATCGTCAAGTACAGAGGCAGCCTACAGCAAAGAAACCTCCATTAAAACAGGCTCCAGTATGTATTTGCTGTTCTTGAATTTTTCCAGCAAGAACAACCAGTCTCCCACAGGAGAAATTTCTTTCCTCTTCAGGGCTAGGTGTCACAAAAGCTGAACCAAACTGTTCTGAATTATATTCCGATTTACCTGAAGTCCATCTCAGCCCCCTTTTAGTATGCAAGTCCTTCAATTTATCTACAGGTTTAACTCGAGTTGTTATTTAAAGTATTTCACTGAAGTTCAGTAAAGTTTTAACTTTGTAATCTGCTGTTATCAAAAATACTTTCACTGAAACTAATCTAAAAAAAAGGAGTAAAAAACAATAATAATAAACACCATGTGATGCATTTTCTCAGGTGCTACTTTATCTAATGTACATGTCAGCTAAGTAAACACTCTAAAGCTTTGGCAGTCTCTAGGAAGAGTATTCAAGGCAATAAATAACTTTTTCAGGCATGAAAATGGTGAAGCAATACTGTATTGCTTCTCCAGAGCTATCCCTTATATTTCAGAAGTGCAAATTTTGTTCCTACTTGGAGGAATAAAAAAAAAAAAGAGAAAAGAAAAGAAAATTCCAATAAATAATGATAAAATAATTTTGGGGGAAAAAATCTCGGAACAGTTGAAAAGTTCTCTATTACTAGTTTGACTGTCCACTGACATCACATTCTGCAAAGCAGAACTCAAAGCAGAACAGACTTGTGCGTGAGCAACCCATAGGCAGTTTAGGTTTAAGTCTTAACCTGAACATATGCAGGGCATATTGTCATGGACAGAATCTGGGAAATTGGGAGAATGTCTTCTATTGCAACTTCTCTGAAAGAGTAAAAATATTTTTATTTTAATTAGAAATACCAAAATAAGAGTGAAGTCTCACTTCTCAAAGCTTTTGTTACTGGGGCTTTCATTTTTCTGGACTTATAGTATCAGTGGAGTGAAATGCTACCCATAATGTCAGAATGTGGTCAGAATGTAACAAGATTTATGTAACTTAGAAAAGTCTGCAATAAAAAAACCAAAGATAATTTGATTAGAAAAAGAAACTAAAAAGAAATTGTAGTAATATGGTTAAGCCTCAAAATCTGAAAGTATGAATAAAATTTAAAAACAACAACCCATAACTGCAGCTTAATAAAGATTAGAAAAAGAAATGAAAGACAGATGGAGGCATATCAAAATAGTATGTACTGAATAAATATAAGAGATTATTAATTTACTATTTAACAACTATATGATAATGAAACATGAATCTGTGATACAGAGGGTTTTTTGGCAAGTTGAATATCACGGGCTAGGGCTCAGCCAGTGACTAAACTTCTTACTCCATGTAAGTAACAGAAAACATATTTAAAAATACATCCTTTATTTGAAAAAGTATGCGGTAAGCACCATATGATGAATAACTAGAAATTATGTACTTGTGATACCTACAAGGGTCAGAAGGTTTTTTGTGATAGTACTACATCCCTCCAGCTAAGAATTTGGAATGAAGATACATACGGGACATGCAAGTCAATTAAATCATTTTTGGACAAAAGCAGAAATAGAAAATAAACCATGTATATTTTATAGCAGCATTTTGCATATTAGCATAACAAATTAAATTATGTGATAGTCAGCAGTCATTACTGATAAATCATGTGGCACTTGTTCTGAATATCCTGCCAAATATGCAAATTTTATTGGCAAGACTGATAACAGTATTTTTTTTATACGTTTCTTTCAGCACAAGAAAGACACATTCCATTTTATCTTGAATGTGAAGGCTAACCATTAAACTTAACTGTATGCAAAAAAAATACAGGTCTAAATTCTTATCATGAACAATGGAATATGTAATGAAAGAAAATAAAATACAAATTAACAGAAAACTATTTTCATTAAACATGATTTGTTCACAAATTATTAATTGTTATGATAAGAAAACATAAGCACAAAGCAATGAAACTGATTCCTTATTATGGCATCCAAATAACATTTTAATCCATGTATTACAGTATAAAAGGAACAAAAATTCCCACTTCTTCTATACAAGTCTCCTATCACATCATTAATGCTAACCTTAATGTTCCACAATGCATATGTTCATCCACATTAATTTAACAGAATAACAAATGAAAAACATTAATAGATATAACTACAAAAAATAAAATCAGCTATATAGCAATTTCTATGTGCATTTGCTAGCAACCATATGAACTATTTTTTGAAAGAGAACTTAAGACATTTCTTGCAATAGTAAGTGTCTAGAAATACTTTTGGTAATGCAAGTCTGAATTTTGATACAGTATCTGCCTCATGATTAGCGGCACTATATTTCCCAGAAGTCCCACCACCCAGGTCAATAAAACTACAGATGATGTAAAGTATAAATATAAGTTAATCTCTTCACAGTTATATTCAGGTATCTATGGGTTTAATACTTTGACTAATGATTCATCAATATGCATTAAACTCATTTGATTTTAAGTATCAGCTCAGACACTAAGCTAAATAGATTATGTCCCCATGATCAATAGAAAGGGACATGCATTTAGAGCAGACTTCAGGTCACATAAGTAAAATCATCATTTGGAGACACCATTTTCACATCATTATCTATAGGATAGTATTTAAGATTAATTGGCCCTGATTAAAACACCATGCACGGTCGCCTACTATGACTATTTCAAAACATGTTACCTATCTGCTTCAAAAAGTATGGGTTTTTTTTTATAAAGCTAAATAAAATATTTCTTGCCTTTCCTACAGTAGTTGGGAAGTTGTTCAAGAGGAAGGAATTAATTTCATTTAGCACTGCATAGATGCATTCAGAAGTAGGTTACATTTTATAAAGGAAGACAGCTTCCTAAGAAAGCTTGAAGATTGCAGAACTTACACGGGCTTCAAAATGCTAAGGTTTATCTTAGGTAAGACATATTTCATGATTTAGGCACTGATATTGTTATTTATTGGAATTCTCTGTTGCCATCCTTTCAGCAACACATTTGCATTAAAAAAACTGATTGAAGTAAGACATGAAAGGACACTAAACCTTTCCAACATTTTACTATATTAAGACTAGATTTATTTTCACAGATATTGAAGAGGGAGCTCTGAGAAATGAATTAAATTCATTCAGTAAAATATTCTATATTCCAAATGCAACATTTCACTTAACTGATCTCATTTTCCTTCAGTTCCTGAAATGAAGACTGGGGATAATATTTCCTTTCACCTCTCCTTCATCTGCTTTTGCTACTTTGACTGGAAAATTCCAGGTAGTCAAGCACAGTTAAGTAACTTCATACTATTCAGTTACCACTGGTTTTCAATAGGACTGACACTCTCACTCCAATTGATTTTTTCTCTAAGTCATAGGTTTTAATATGTCAGTATGTGTTGATACTACCTGATTAGATATCTCTAATGGAGAAGCCAGACACTATTTGCAACTACTAAGTATCACCACAGTAGCAAAAATCAGTAAAATCCCATGTGGCTTTCTGTTTAAGCTTTGTAAAATGCTCATGTTCCACAGGGACATGTATAGAAATCTAGAGCTGAACTACATGAAATCATAAATTTGTACCACTTCTATACAGAAATAAACTGTGAATCAGCATTTTTTTTCCTGAAGACTGTAAATTTACATTTCTTTTTAAAACAGGAGTGCTTGGTAAAACTAGTGACAGAATTAGACTTAAAGAATTCTTGAATCATCCCATTTATCAGGATGTTGCAAAGAAATTCATCACAATACATGTTTCTTCATCACTCTGAGACATATACTAAAATAATTTATTAATTAAAAGATGTCGTTAACTGAAAATGCAATTTTGTACCAAACTGTATATATCATTTTATAATTTCTATAATTACGAAAAATTTGCTGAACAGAAAACTTGAACTGACATGTTTTTAGAAAGTTTTTCCCATTTTAGATATAACACTATGTAATATCAAAAAGACCACTCTAAGACCACATTAATATCTAGGTTTTTTAAAAGTTTGCTTTGAAATCTAACAGCACAATCATGAATCTAATATGTCCTCTTCAGTAATGTGCAAGACAGTTGTCAAATAGAACACTAAAAATCACAAAGAAAGTTTACTATCAGTTTTTCTGCTTCCGCACTTCAATGTCTCTTCTTTTCCTCCTTCAGTTCATGTTTTCTTTAGGCATTTTCCTGCACATAGGTGCATATAGGGACACCTAGTGGCAGTAAGTGATGAAAACTCCCCACTTAGAAGACCTGGAGAAGTCACCAGTGGTATGAAATCCAAATCACAAGCAATAGCCAGAACATGCAGCCTCAGTTCATTGTTAGGTTTCTGCGCTTTTACTGAATTGAGTCCCTTTACTTAAAAAAAAAATAAAAAAAATCCAAAACACAGCTCAATTCCTTTTAATGCAACATAACATAGTTAAAGTGAACATTAGATAGAATGGTTAAATGACAGACTGATTTTTAATTATCACTGTGTAAATAAAGTTTCATATTTATCTTAAATAAAGGCCAAACTGTCTTGTTAAGAATCAGCCTACTCTGCATTATTAACTGAATGTTATAGATGTAATTCTGTGAAAGTAGCACGTATTATGTTTATATTTTGTAAATATATATTCAAACAGATGAGGTAAAAAAACATAAGACTGGAATTATTTTTTAGAAACCAGATTGAGGATTAACTTTTTTATTTTTATAAATTATTGTGCACGCAGATCGTTTATCTTAAATATCACTTCCAAAAAGAGTAAAACAACTGATTAGTCTCAGGCAACATTATACAAATGATAATGTTAAAACAAAATACGCATATGCTTCTACCTATCATTTACAGTGTCTAGACACACTATTCAGAAACCACTGAGACTGCCAAAGTTCTTACTGTATACCTCAAGGACCCCATGTGTTCAAGGCCAGGCTGGATGGGCCCCTGGGCAACCCTGGCCATGGTAGGGGGTTGGAACTGGATGATCTTTAAGATTCCTGTCAACTCAAGCCTATGATTCCTTACTTTATATTTTATCGCTAGTAACAGTTAACTAGACAGCAATTTTTTTCATAGACATTAAGAATCACATTAGTGCTGTTACTGCTGAGTCACTCGGAAGTCTAATTTATACATGATCACTGATTTTCAGTTTCTGACTTCCCCTTTTTGTTTTGCTTGTGAGGAACAGTTCAATAGAATTTCTCATGAGATGCTTAACTCCCTCAAAGTGAACAGGAACAAGACAGGTGACATCCTTTGTTTGAGGGATGGTAGCATTCAAATTCCTGTTAACTAATCTGGAGCAAAAATTTTAATCCATCTCCTTCTATTGAATGGTTTAACCATTAAGACAGAAAACACTTGGCAATTCTCTGAGTTTCTCCTGTTAAACCTGTTTTACTTACTTCAAGAAAATTAAAGCAGAAAGAATAACTTCATAGATTTGTACCTTAGGGGTACTCCTGTGTGTAAGAATATGAATAAGCCTCTGTATAATTCCCATTCTACAATTTCCACCAGAAAAAATAAGGAGCTACCCCAAACAAAGTGTTCAGATCCACATGAAATCCAAATCCTTTTATTTCTGTTATTATGGACATAATTAGATACTTAATATTATACGTATTTGATGTAATATAATTTTAATTATTTTATAATCCTAGGTATAGCAAGTTGTAAGAGAGATGAAAAGTCAGATCTAATGTATAATGACAGAACAGTTTAGGAAATTTTAGAGATTTTTTTTTTCCTACATGTTGAAAATGTTGAAAGTTTAGCTAGTATTTTTGGTAGAATGGAATTGGGTTGAATATTATTTTCACTAGAAGGATTAATAGAACAGTATAGGAACACAGAGCTGGAGCGGACTAAATTTCTACATCCTTGCAGTTGTGGGTGACCATGTAATATTTAGTAAAATAACCCTAATCTAAGAAAAAAAAAATCTACAGAACTTCTACTCTAGTTGGTACTACACACTTTCCAATACTGACACAAAACCTTTTATTGTGCAGTAAAGACCAAAAGCCAGACCTCTAACGTTCCTTGGGGAAAAAGAAAAATGGGAAAGGAAGGGGAGCAAGGGCACTGCCAGTAGTATACTGAAGCACCTGCAACAGGAAGAAATATGTTAGAAATTGTTTGCAGAATGTTCTAGGAGTTTAAACACATCCCACTTTACAAAGGAGAACAAAAGAAAGAAAGAAATTAACAGAACTCAGAATATAAATTATACAGTAAGTGGAAAAAACATCCTTCCTGACCTTAGAGCCTGCAGTAAGCCCTGAGGCAGAGAACAGATACAGTGTAAATGTAGAACAACCATATTCTGTCTTCTCCAAAAAGCCTTTTCCTTCCCAACTCGGCACAAACGTCAATTTCCTAACAGGAACTGTCCCATTCAATTACACAATTTTTTATATAAGCTTTTCAAGTTCTATCTTAAAACAACTTTGGTTTATTGGCCTGATTACCTATTTGGAAGACCTTTCCAGTGTCTCACCTCTCAGATGGTCAGTAAACTTCTTCACGATTATAGGCTATATAATCAATATGTAAGTATTTGATATCATGCCAACATCGCTCATTAATTCAAATACTTTGGGTTTTTTTTTAGCATTTAACTTAAAATGCATTTGTAAGGAGTCACATGCCCTTTCAATACCTATCTAGCTATGTATGCCTTTAAAAAAAAAACAAATACAAAAAAACCCAAGAAACAACTCTCTTCCGTAGACACATTTTCCATGCCCTAATTACCCAAACTAGAGTAACTTTATATTTCATTTTAAGATCTTCTTTGAATGTATGACTGGAATCATGCATAATACAACAGGAAATCACACAAAAGCACATCATTTACAATAGTATTAATGCCTTCCAATTTATTAGGAAAATCCTGCCTAATACGCCATATAATGACATTCCTTTTTCCCTTTATATCAAATACTTCTTTAATAATGGCAACATATAGTCACTTGCTGATAGATCACTACCTTCAGATTTTTAGAATTTTGTATAAAATTGCATCTACCCAGTTTACATTAAAAGTTTTTATAGATGACTTTGTAAATTGTTTTAGTCAATTTCACACCATTCCTATCAGTTCAGGCCAAAATAAAATACACATGACTTAAATTTACAAATATTGACATGTTAAAATATTGACAGTAACATTACATTTATAAATATTTATATAGGGTACATATGTTTACATAGATATGTATCTCAACACAAGCAAAGACACATATACACACACACACATATATATACATTTATGTGTATACCTACAAGTCTTGTGTGATTATCTGGTCTCAGCAAGACCTCCATTTTTGTATGGTCTACAAACTCTGCCCATACTCATCTTATACGCTGAAATCAGTGCTAAGCCTATCACAAAAGTCTGGGCTGAAAATTAGTCACCATTTTGGACCAAATTACTATCTAATGACTTCCATCCATTCAGATAACTCCCCTCTCAACAATATGTGCTGTTTCTTTGTCCAATCTTCTTGGAAATGTTGGACTTTCTTACTTAGGGACTTGCATTTCATGTGTTGATCCTTTCAGCTCTCTAGGACAGAAATTTTCTGGACCAAATGCTTGGACATGGTAGTAGACACACTGATAAGGTGATTTCTCTTGCTCTATTCCTACTTTCGTATGTCAAAACTTACATATACAGTCTTACCAGAAACAGAGACAATTCTTCCAGTAACTATTTAATCCTACTTTATTCTTAATATCCACCCAATCCTCTAACATCCACCCACTTCTCAAGTTACCATTTTACTTACATAGCCTAAGAAGTTTTTACTATATTTCAGTTGGGTCTCTGACTATTCTCAGCTAATCTGATGCAGATTTCTCCTTATTAATCAATATATTTTTTCCATTCTTTATAGGTTTTGTGCTTACCCTTAAAGACTTGCTTAAGATTTTTACATTATGGGAACTCTTTTCATGTCTGTTGTTTGGGTTTGTGCCTTTTTTATTTTTTTTTTGGTTCTCCCCTTTTCCCCCTTTCAACAGTGTTTGCAGTTTTTTACATAAAGTAATGTCATGCCTTATCAGAATTCTAACATCGGTGCTCCTCACTCAAAACTATCTCACTAAACTTTTTTGTTTCTCAGTTTGCCTTTCTGAAAAACTGGACTGTGGTTACAGAACCTCCACATTTTTCTGTCTTGTAACTTTAAATGAAGTGGAAAAGCTTAAAAACACCAAATTTAAGATTTTTTTCTGTCAACAATTTTTCCTGCAGATCCTGTCATTCACTAAAATTAAGTCTGTTATCCTTGCCTCTTGCTCTCTCAGTGTCTGTTGCATAGAACCTATCCTCTTCCATGTTCAATTTCATATCAACCCCAATAACAATGATTGATTTTTTTTTTTATATTTGCCTATAAGGAATAACACAAATTTGCATAATCACAAAATACCAATTTTTACTCCCCGCCCCCCGTATTTGTAGGCATTGTTACCCGGATCAAATCTGTACTACCAGATTCATAACTGATTACATCCCCATGAAGCTTTTTTCCTACACTTTGTGCAAAATAACTTTCATTCAAGTAGACACTATCTCATCTTCACCCTCAAATTTACTTTCTGTATTGCACTATTGCTTAACAGTCCTTACTCCTTAACAGTTATTAGTACACTAACATGAAATTGTCGTCATCGTCGTGGCTAGGCTTCGCGAACGAAGATCCAGGGAGGGCTCCATCCATGCTCCTCATCAGCGCCTTTTACAAGCGCACTGATAAAAAGAGGATAGTGGATAGCACCCTCGAGCCTGCACAATGGATTTTTTTTAGGTGAGACACAGCATGCGCAGAGCTGGACCCACCCTTTAGTCCTAAGGTTCATCTGCCAGGGCCTAGCAAACTTGGATGCTGGCAGCAAAGTCCTTAGGACGGAGGTTTAACCTCTTAGATGAAAGGCCTTACAGGCCTAAATGAGCTCCATCTGCCTGATTTGGAATCAGAGTTGTCCTTCTCCTAGGATGACTGCCAGAAGGCTAATGAGCTCATCCTACTCATCCAAGGATTATAGGAACATGGGTATCACTCCCCACACTTTACCGTGGGCAATGAGTTTAATGCTCCCTCTGCTGTCGGCACAGTTATCGCACCAGGGGCCACAGCAGACCCCAAGTGATTTTCAGACTGTGCCGGACATGAAATTGTATCACCACCTTTTTTGTCTTTCTTAAACAGTGTATATCCTTCAGTTACAATATACTTCACTTATGACTTTGCTACCTTCATGTTCCTGTTTTCCTATGTCTGGTTCCACACGCTCTATCAAGTATTCCTGCTACTCTTATTGAAGTAATATTGAAAGGGCGTTGACCTGTACAGTTAAAAGTTGTTGTACATATAATCCATGTATTCATCATGTCCTTTTGTTCAGCCATCATGCATCCCCATCTATTTGTGTTCCAAACAATGATTATATGAGTTACTTCCAAATTTCCTCCTGAGTTTTTCATTTAAAGGTTTTTAGAATCTCCTGGTTTAATGAAAGGCGGATGAAAGATAAACTAGCAAATGGCAACACCCTATAGTAATAAAGACCTCTTTATTTCTTATAAGTTTAGCAGCATTTATTGTCTGATGTTCATTTGCTCAGGTTTATAATGAGAGTTCTAGTTCAAATACTCAGATATAACTTTCCATTTTATAGAATAGTTTCAGGCTATGTAGACTCTGTCCAAACAGGGTCTAATTCATTTCTGATTTCAGTAAGGAATACAGAGCTGTGCCCTCTCATGCTCGCCAAGCATATTGAAAAAATACTCTGCAATACTCTACAGAACTTTAAGGTATTTTACTAAAAATATGTTAATCAGAATGAGAATGAATGGAACAGCAGTACAATAGTTCTGCACTAATAACTATTTAAACCTCTACTGAAATAATCTAGCAGTCTAACAACTTGGAATTAAGATTTTGGTAAATAGGATTTACAATGCATTATACTTTACAGTATCTCATTAGCACAGGACCAGAATAATTAAACGGAAAAAAATGTACAATACTGACTTTTACATAATAGTTTTTAATATGATTTCAGGTTTATAAAATGTCAACTTTTCCAAAATGGTTTCATTGAAACAGTTAAGCTCAATCTGGCTGCCAAGGTTATTTAAAGTATCTTTCTCTCTTATGAATTAAAAAAATATATCTAATTTAGTGTGTCAGAGAGAAAAATAGCATAGAAATACAAATAGATGCTAGAATTATGACAGGCCTTAAAAATGCAAGCATATGTGCATAAAATTCCAGATATTAAAAATATAGAATCATTAATTCAAAACAAAAATATTTTTCAAAAATAGTGAAGTCATAAGAAACTCCTGTGAAAAATCCCTATTTACTCTCTGTGAATTATTTTTATTCCACTATCACCACGTATTTAACATGGAATATTAGAGGAGTATGTGTGGGAAAGGAAGCACCTAGTGTGGTCTTTTCCTGACTAAAAGTAGTATCTTAGAACTCAGTCTAAAGCCATTCAAAAACCTTCCACTGAATCAATTGCTTTTGCATCAAAACAGGAATGACAGACTCTTTAATAATAGACGTAAGTACTTTGTCCCATGAGCAGCTTTACAAAAGCTTCTACAAGGTCAGGAATATTACCTGGTTTATATAAGGAAGTTGTCTTCCACCCAAACACCAAATCTTATTTCAGTCCTGGGTAAAGAGGATTTGAGTTACACACCTTTTACATTTGCAAAGAGAAGAATGCACTTTTGGGAGAAGGCTGAGCATTATGAAAAAGGTGATTCTTTACAATCTTCCCTGAGTTTAGCATGTCCTGATGTTAACATACAAGTTAACTAAGGTCTGCTCGACATGTGCATGTGAGGAATTCACATAGCATATGCAAAGTATTCTTCCCTCTTCAGTAATTGGACTTGCAAAGAAAACCTGTGAAGGCACAACTACATCTAGCATTACTTTTCAGTTAAGGCTGGATTCCAGTCTCCGCTCTGTGCACATGGGATGAACTGTATGCATAACACCTACTGGATTTACACAGTAAAATGTATACACCACAAAACAGTCATGGATGCACAAATGTGAAGAAGTGCACATCTTTGCATGTATGCAATTAGATTACCTTTTTTTTTTCTTTCCAGAAGATGAGCCAAACATGTCATGTCGTGGGAAATAAAACCCTAAAGCTAAACAAAAAAAAATCTCCACCGCTACAGCTTTGCACAAAAAACCCCTCCATGTTCCCTATGTACACGGAATAAAGGCAGTTCTCCCCACCGGCAACGAAGAGAACGCAGTCAGCACAGCCTCGCCCTCTTCGTTTCTCCCTGTCGCGGCCACAGATGCCGCGCGACACCCCGTTCGCCTCGCGGTTCCCCTGCCTACCAAGGCTCACTGCGGCCCAGCGCCAGGCGGGGCGGTGCTGCCCATCCACCGCCCTGCGCTGCCACCTGGCGGCGGCGGGAGGCACCGCAACCGCGCCGAGCCGCGCGAGTCGCTCCGGCGGCCTCCCAGAGCACCCTGTAGCGCCACGGGCACCGCGGCCTTCCCAGCTACCGCGGGGAGCGGACCGGGCGGGGACAGAGGACGGCCGCAGAGTCTCTTAACTGTTGCTGTTGCATACTCGCCCAGACTACCTTTGCGGGCAGAGGGGAAAACATAGGCTAAAACAACCCCGACACACACCCCGCCTCTCCGGTTTCGAATAATGCGTATAGGGAAACCCGCCGTTCCCTTTCACAGCGACCATTCAATACGGTCTCCGCGGATGCAACGGAAGCTTCCGCAGCGGGAGAGGCAGCCACCGAGCCACCGGCTCCCGTCGCCCGCTCCGCGCCGCCTGGCCATGGCCAGCGAGCTCTGCAGGCACATGACGGGGGCGACTGCGCTGCCGCGTCGCTCCGCTCCGCTCCCTATAGCGGGCTGCTCAGCCCTGGGACCACGGCCCGAGGAGGTGGGGGTAGAGCGGGGGTGGTGTCCGGGGTTGCGGCGGAGCGCTGGGAAAGTTGTCCAGTGCCAGGGAAACTGTGAGTACAGCCCAGGGTGGGGGTGTGGCGGAGGCGCGGCGCTCATCTCCGCATGTGTGTGCCCGTGTGTGTGCGAGTGCGGTGTGTGACCGTGCGTGCGGGGTGCGCGCTGCCGAGCGGGGCCGGCTGCCCGCCACGCCGACAGCGGNGCGTGTGTGTGTGCGCGCGTGTGTGTGTGCGCCCCTGTGCGAGTGCGGGTGTCTCGGCGCCGCCTGCGCGCGGGGGGTGTTTGTGCGCGTGCCGCACCGAGCCGCCCCAGCCGCTGCGATACTCGCCGCCGCCGCCTCCTCCTCTGCCGCCGCCGCCGCCGCCTCCCCGGCGGCTCCGCGCAGCGCCCGCGCAGCGGGTGAGGCATTTTCATGGGTTGCCACCATGCTTTGGCCCTGGAGATTTCGGGCGAAGTAAGTACCAGGGTTGACTTTTCTCGCGCTCTCTT
>VWZO01018208.1:32224-56357 GCA_013396975.1 Bucco capensis | reverse complement strand
TTTTTTTTGTTAAGGGTAAAGGAGAAGGGAGCAGGGAGACAATATTGTATTTTCCTGCTGTACTAGCCATGATTGAATTGAAGTTGTAAAATGCCTGGGAGTTTAACACTGACCAGGCACATTTTCAATGGCTTTTTTTATTTTTATTTTTTTCCCTCTGAAGAACTCTTGGCTAATGGATGAATGAATCTGATCAAGCTGAGAAAGAATATGTTAGATACATGTCTTTGAGTAAGATCTCTGCTGCCTTTACACAGTGAAGCCTTTTGCTTTGAGTAATTCTGATCTAGTTGACGTCTGGTCCAAATTAGAGGGAGATTCACCGAGACTTCCGATTTCTTGCTGCATGACTGCCTTTGCTGCAAGTGCTAGTTTTGCATCCTTGAACCTGATGCCACAGGAGATGTCTTGCAGTACTGAGACCTCCCGTTTTTTAGGATGCATTCCTCCAAACTGGAGTTGTATCATGAGGATTGGAGCTCTGAGGTGGATGATAGAAAATGCAAACCTGCTCCAAGATCCCAGCATTTAAGCTTGGATGATTTATTAGTCTTCCCCTACCAACACACACAATGCATTTATTTTCCCTATTCATACTGCTTTTAGACTTGCAGAAGTAGAAGAAAGCCACAAGGAGTCAGAAAGACCCCAAGCAGGAATGAAAATGAGATTTGTTTCCAGCTAGGTGAAATTTGGGTATTAAATTACTGACGTAGGTCAATGGTAGGGTTTCCCTTCCACCCCCCTTGGCGTTTAATCAGCTTGGGTGCCTTCTGCCCTGAAGGATGAAGAGTACTGACAGCTATCACTGCTTATAATCAGTAACTCTGATGCTTGGAGTGTTGGCGATGAGATATTTCCATGAGACCTATTTAGATCTCTCCACTTCTACCAGGCTAGTTTTGCAGAACGTTGGGAATAAGCGGTATGTGAGATATGGCTGAGACTCTGAAGATGATCCACATGTTTTACATTTTTCACAAATTTTGGGTGAGTGGTTAAAACATTTCCTTTAAGTGTGTTTGTGTAGGGATGCGTGTGTGTGTCTCTGTGTGTATGTTAGAAGACCTCTGCTTGGTAGTCAGCTCTGTTAAATTGCATATAATTCATGGGGGGGTGTATCATAAAATAAATTTAAATTATTTACTTGTGTAAAGATACAAAATTGCTCACTGAAGAGAGCTGTTAAGAGCACTGAAGTAGGATGTTAACATATTTAATCTCATTACTGTAGAACTCCTTCACAGAAGTCATCTGGGTGGGTATATGAGGGGGTGTGTATGTGCATATCTCTGTGTGTGTGTGTAAATGTATAGATGGGGAAAAAAAGAGTTTTAAGAAATGTGTGATGTGGAGAATGTGTCACTGTTCTCTCTATTGAATCAAGCTGCCGTTTTCAGCACTGAGCATTTTTCTTTGGCTTCCTACCATGGCATTTCCACCACCGGTTAAAAATCAAGGTAGAACAAGGGGAAGACCTTGGTGCGCTGTTCACTGGGGAGGTTCTGAAGGGAAGGGGGAGCTGGGTAATAGGGGAGGTGGGAAACTTCATAAAATGGTGCTTCTTTTCTTTTAAATTAGAACTGTGAAACTGAACTGACAGCCATTTTATGTATATTTATGGGACTGGTCATGAAAAAGGAATCCAAGGAAGCATTGAAATGTACCCCATATGGACAGAACCAGAACAATTCCTACTGTGACCTCACCTTTTTAAACACTGCAGGCATTTGACTTGCTAGGAGTTTCCCATCAACCTTTTAATCAATGCATGTCACCAGGTTTTTGACAGTTTGGGAATTAGAAGTGACAGGAGGGTTTTTTTTGTTTGATTAACAATCCATTTTCTGCCCCCTGAAAATATATATATAAAGTCTGTGTCCATTTTAAATTTCATGGGGCTATGCTATTATGCTGCTTTCTTTTCTTTCTCCTTATCCTTACAGGAAATAAAATGTATACTTGCTGCTCTACAATAACTTTGGAACAGGACCTCAACAAAAAAATGCATATCTGGATGCTGCAGACGATTGCGTTTGCTTTAACATCACTAGTCCTTTCGTGGGCAGAAAGCATCGAGTATTATGGGGAAATCTGTGATAATGCGTGTCCTTGTGAGGAGAAGGACAGCATCTTAACAGTGAGCTGTGAAAACAGAGGGATCATCAGCCTTTTTGAGATCAGTCCACCAAGGTTCCCTGTCTACCACCTCTTGTTGTCTGGGAACCTTTTGAACAGGCTATACCCAAACCAGTTTGTCAATTACACAGGGGCTTCAATTTTGCATTTGGGAAGCAATGACATACAAGACATCGAAACTGGGGCTTTTCATGGTCTGAGAGGTTTAAGGAGGCTGCACTTGAACAATAACAAGCTGGAACTTTTACGGGATGACACTTTCCTTGGTCTAGAGAGTTTGGAATACCTACAGGTCGATTATAATTACATTAGCATCATTGAACCCAATGCCTTCAGCAAACTGCATTTGCTGCAGGTGCTGATTCTCAACGATAACCTCCTCTCCAGTTTGCCCAACAACCTTTTCCGTTTTGTGCCCTTAACTCACCTGGACCTGAGGGGTAACCGGCTGAAGCTCTTGCCCTATGTAGGCCTTTTGCAGCATATGGATAAAGTGGTGGAGCTGCAGCTGGAGGAAAACCCGTGGAATTGCTCTTGTGAGTTGATTGCTCTAAAGGATTGGCTGGACAGTATCTCCTACTCTGCTCTGGTGGGAGATGTGGTTTGTGAGACCCCTTTCCGCTTACATGGTCGAGACTTGGACGAAGTGTCCAAGCAGGAGCTTTGCCCCAGGAGGCTCATCTCGGATTATGAAATGAGACCTCAGACACCATTGAGCACCACAGGGTATTTTCACACTACCCCAGCCTCAGTCAACTCTGTGGCCACTTCTTCTTCAGCTGTTTACAAATCCCCCTTGAAGCCCCCCAAAGGGACCCGCCAACCCAACAAGGCAAGAGTGCGTCCCACCTCGCGCCTGCCCTCAAAAGACCTGGGATACAGCAACTATGGTCCGAGCATTGCCTATCAGACCAAATCCCCGGTGCCTTTGGAGTGCCCCACTGCCTGCACTTGCAACTTGCAGATTTCTGACCTAGGCCTCAATGTCAATTGTCAGGAGAGGAAGATTGAGAGCATTTCTGAACTGCAGCCCAAACCCTACAACCCTAAAAAGATGTATCTAACGGAAAATTACATTGCGCTGGTACGCAGAGCAGATTTTGTGGATGCCACTGGGCTGGATTTGCTGCATCTGGGCAATAATCGGATCTCGGTCATTCAGGACCGGGCTTTTGGGGATTTAACTAATTTGCGAAGGCTGTACCTGAATGGGAACCGGATTGAGCGGCTGAGTCCAGAGCTGTTCTATGGGCTGCAAAGCCTGCAGTACCTGTTCCTGCAGTACAACGTCATCCGGGAGATAGAGGCAGGCACCTTTGAATCTGTCCCCAACCTTCAGCTCTTGTTTTTGAACAACAATCTGCTGAGGTCTTTGCCGGGGAACATTTTTTCTGGTCTGTCTCTCTACAGGCTGAGCCTGCGGAGCAACCACTTCTCCTACCTGCCAGTGAGCGGGGTGCTGGACCAGCTGAAATCCCTGCTGCAGATCGACTTGCACGAGAACCCCTGGGACTGCACCTGCGATGTGGTGGGCATGAAGCTGTGGCTGGAGCAGCTCAACACTGGTGTCCTGGTGGACCAGGTTATCTGCGAGTCCCCTAAGAAGTTTGCCCAAAGCGACATGCGAGCCGTCCGAGTGGAGCTGTTGTGCCCCGACTACTCGGACATCGTCGTCTCCACGCCCACGCCGTCCCCGGGCCAGCTGCCGGCCAGGACCGCACCCTCCTCCTCCACCGTGCGCCTCAACGGCACGGTGGCGGGGGCCGGCTCCGCGCCCGCGGGCGGCGCCGGCGGCGCCGGCGGCGGTAGCTCCTCGGTGCCGCTTTCGGTGCTGATCCTCAGCCTGCTGCTGGTCTTTATCATGTCCGTCTTCGTGGCGGCGGGGCTATTCGTCCTGGTAATGAAGCGGCGCAAGAAGGGCCGGGGTGACCACGCCAGCGCCAACAACTCCGACGTGAGCTCCTTCAACATGCAGTACAGCGTGTACAGCGGCGGCCACCACCATCACCACCACCACCCTCACCTCCAGCAGCATCCGCCCCACCGCGGTAGCGGTGGCGGAGGGGGCGCGGCGCTGCCCAAAGTGAAGACCCCCGCTGGCCACGTCTACGAGTATATCCCGCACCCCTTGGGCCACATGTGCAAAAACCCCATCTACCGCTCCCGGGAGGGCAACGCGGGTGAGGATTACAAAGACCTCCACGAGCTCAAGGTCACCTACGGCAGCCACCCCCTGCAACCCGGCGGGGGAGCACCGCCACCCCAGCCGCCGCCGGCGCCCGGCGGGGAGGATGCTCCCGCCCGCAGCCCCGCATACAGCGTTAGCACCATCGAGCCGCGGGAGGAGCTGCTCTCACCGGTGCAAGACGCCGATCGCTTTTACAGGGGCATTTTGGAGCCCGACAAACACTCCTCCTCTTCCACGCTGGGCACAACCGGCTCCACCCTCCCCGACTACCCCAAGCTCCCTGCCGCCTACACCTACTCCCCCAACTATGACCTTAGGCGTGCCCACCAGTACTTGCACCCGGGGCCAGGGGACAGCAGGCTCCGGGAGGCGGTGCTCTACAGCCCCCCAAGTACTGTCTATGTAGAGCCCAACCGGAACGAATACTTGGAGCTAAAAGCAAAACTAAACGCAGAGCCGGACTACCTCGAAGTGCTGGAAAAACAGACCACATTCAGCCAGTTCTGAGAAACAGCCCTCACCCCCCTCCTAGTCCCAGCCACAGCAGTTCCTTCTCTAGAATATTTGTATTTAATAATCACACGCAAAACAAAGAAATGTAAATGCTGACCTCCCCCCCACCTTGCCCCCTTCATTTTTTTGCCCTTTAATTCATTTTATTGTAGGGTGAAGTGCCTTGGCACAGGATTTTTCATCTTTGGGGAATGATTCTGGAAGGGTGTGCTGTTTATTGTGTTTTATTTTCAGCTTTTTTATTTATTTTTTTTAAATGTGTTTGGAAGTATGAACCCTCTGTTGTAAATTGTGCACAACACTGGCATTGTGGCAGTGTGTGTCCCTGAGTGTTTAAGAGAGGTGGCAGGAGGGTCTTGTCAGGTCATATGCAGGTTACAAGTACAAAAGTCACAGGGGTTTTTGTGTTGGTTTTTGGTTGGTTGGTTTGGTTTGGGTTTTTTTTGTGGCTGTTTTTTTTTTTAAACAAACATTGCTTAACTTTGTTTACTTTCTGATTGAAAAGTACAGTGCACATTTCCCCCCTTTAGCCATGGGTACTCTAAATGGCTTTTATGGAGAGATTAGCACACCCCGACTTTAATACAAGGTTTCCTTTTTTTAAGGATGTGTTTGTATGCTTTCTGGACTTTTGAATTAAAAAATATATTATGATCTTTAAAAGGATCACTATAGATGTGGACAAATCATTAAAGAGTGCAGAGATATATGATCCATAACTGGTTAGTGAAAATAACTTATTGATGAAATATAAAAAAAATATTTTATTGTAGCACCTATTTTTATATGCACATTAGCATTTCTCTTTCCTTCACTATTTTAGGGCCTAATCCTGCAAATTGTTATTCACTTGAGTATCTCTACTTGTAAAAGAAGTCCCAGCTTTGGCCTTCATCCTACAGGCACTTAAGCACATGAACAACTTTGCCAATGTGTGTAGTCCTGTAGACTCACTCATTGAGCAAAGTTAGTCAAATACCCAAAAGATTAAGGCAGAGGATGCAGAATTATTCTTACCAGTAAAACTACTGGGATGTTTAAGTGTTCTTTTTTCAGGATGGGGTCCAAAGTCTATGGATTGCTTTAAAGTATTGCACTACATTGAGAGCTTTTTTTCCAAAGCTGGCCTTTTAAATCATTATAGATAATGTCAATTATGACCAAATCTCAACAGACAATCTAAGACATAAAATCTGATCACATTAGAAAAAAAAAATGTTTCTCTATTTAAAACTAACTTTTAGCAACATCCTGCTCAGACATCTGATTGGGCAAGCTAGTGAGGGACATGTAGAAGGCATTCATTTTGGCAGGAAAAAAGTATCATTTTTGGTTTGTCAGTTTTCTTTTTTTTCCCTTTTCTTATTTTCTTTATTAGTTAAACAAAATGTAATGATTTTACAACTGTTGTAGCCAGTTTCTGATTGTGTAGTCAAGTACGGCACTTGGACAGATCCACATGTTTACTGGCATCCTGAAAGACCAAATGATGGACAATACACGTCTATATACAATGTCTTTACCCCTTTGGGCAGCAGGAAATGGCAAGGATATTCATAAACACAGAATCACTGTAAGATGGGACAACTGATGTCTCATATGTATCCCAGCACATGTGATTTTTTAATAGTTTCTGAATAAACACTTGATAAATATTTCAAATGTAAGATCATGAAGTAATGAGTATCTGAAGTGTAAAATCTCTTGCCAAAATCATCTGTTTGCACATTGGATTCTCTTTTCTAGCAGCTATGGCTCATCAGAAAGATCTAACATTTTTAGGCAAAACATAATGTGTTCTCTATTTTCAAAACATGACATATGGTATTTGCCAGCATACATAACATGGGTCAGAGAGCAATGCAGGGATATGTGTTTCACTTTAATATTGAACAGGATAGTTTTATATGCACATTTAGGTCCTTACTGAATTGTTCCTTATATACGGAACAGGGTAAGCGATACTTCACATGTGGTTTTGTCTTTCTTCATTAGGTTATGTTTGGTGGTGTTTGCAGAGTTGCTCACTAGTACATATTTTATTGCAAAAGGGCTCTATTCTGTTCTACTTTCTTATCTATGTACAATCTGTCACTTTCTACAAAAACAAAGCTATAGAACTGGTCTGTTGGAATTCAAGATAAATGTCTTGTTGGCATGTGTTCTTCCCTCTATGCCACCCACACTGAGCAAAAGCAAAAGAAAGTGTGACTGTATTTAGCTTGAACAGTTTAGTAAGTGGAGTGTTATTTCAGTTTGAAATGCAGATATGAGGAGCATTCTTTTGTCACAAGAGACACCACAACATGGCTATTCTGTGCACTGCTCTTGATCTTCTTCAGACTTCCCATTGACACTAATGAGAGACATGAGTGTTGCTGCCGAAGGAACAGTTTTGGAGTCCTAATTTTGAATCACCACCTTTATAACTTACTGAAACCAATGGCCTGGTTCTCCTTCCATTTAAACTCAGTAGAGGCACACTGTCGTTAAATGGGTGTAAGAAAATTTTCATCCTCATTGGGTTTGGCATTCACTAAGAGAAAGGCTAACTCAGTAGGGATTGAATAAGAACATCTTGCGTGTTATGTGTCTGTTCATGTGTATATGTATTTTTTTGTGTTTGATTCTAAACTCATAAACAGGAGTTTTCATAGGTGTAAACAAAAATGTAGAATTAGGTCCCTAATGTGAGAAGTATATCTTACATGGCATTCTGCCACAAAGAGGCAGCATCCACAAGTGAGTAAATGAGAATTTCTTAGATTTGTAAGAAATGGGTGATAGAAACGCCTCGGCAGCCTGTTTATGCTTATATTCTGATACTGTCATTTCTGAGGCTGGTAGTACTGCTGCTTCCATGTTTTCTATGTACACTTAATAACTGGTAATGAAGAATTTTTCTGATGGTCTACACTAAAATCAGAACAATGAACTTCTTCAACATCTCATGTTCAGAAAAAAGATGTAGGTTCAATTGTTGGAGAAAAAATAACTGGTATCAATTACCCTCAGAAAGTGCATTCTTGAAGATAAATCCTTAAAAAGGGGTACAGAGTACAAAATAATATTGTCTAGTCCATAATTACCCTGAAACACACCTGAACGGGATATTTGTGAATGAGGACTTCAATGGAAGTAGGATTTCTTGCTCAGTGGCTACAATGATATATCATCTGTGGAAAACTGTATTAAGAAAAAATAGATGGAAATATAACTCGACAAAGGAGATGTACCTCCATTTTGAAAACAGGATAATTTGTTTAAAGAAAAAATGTGTGTATAAAGATATGACCTTTATTCAGTGAGATCAGTGAAAACTTCTGCGTGATGATCTGTTGATTTAGTGCTGACCAAAGGGGTAAAAATATAAGGAAAAAAAAGTCCTTATTTTGAGAATTCTGAATATTATTTCATCTTGGTTTAGGCTGGTTATCAGACTAGTTTAGCTTTGTTATTACATGGATTTTTTTTCTTTCTGTTTTTTTATTTTAGTCTTTTGACAAGTAATATTGAGCTTATTGAATTACTTACATGGCCTCACAATTTGTTTCTAAAATGCATGAAATTGTGTGATAAAAGCGGAAAAATAGTGGAAGAGAGTCCTAATTTCTTAGTGTAACTACTAGAATCAAAACACGGATTGTGATAATAGAGAACATTTATTCTTATGAAGTAAAAGAAATACTTTTTTTACTTTCATTTTTCGTATTGTGTCAGTTTAATATCCTAAGTACTAAAGGTGAGTTTAGGGGTGAGACACTTTTTTCCCCCCTGTTTTTCCCTTCTTTTTTCCCCTTCTCTTTCCCCTTTCCCTTCCTCTTTCCCTTCTTCTTCCCCTTCCACTTCTTCTTCCCCTTCTGGTTACTCCCAGAAGATATACTCTGTAAAGTCTTACACACTCCTTGAAACACCAGATGCTATGTCAGTCCTGTCATCAATTAGAAGTCTAACATAAATGCAGCTTCCATTCTTTTACTTGTCACACTTTTTTTTTTTTTAGATTTACCTCCCATTATTTTAATGATCACTTAGGTATGTAAAACCATGTTCACTTGATTCTGTATTCTGCAGTATTTAATTTCTGAATATTTTTGCTATGTTTCCATGTTTTAGAAAGCTTATAACTAACTCTTAGGATTTTTCCTTTTAGAAAACATACGTTGTGGTAACGTTTCTCATATCACATAATAATTTAATTCTTAATGTAACACCATTAATTGTAAAATATAATGAACAAACGAGCCTATAACCCATGGAAAACACAATTTAGAAAATATCTCTGGAAAGACAAGAATAGCTAATCATGGCTGTTGGTAAAATATGAAGGTATCATCCTGGTTCTGTAGTTTGTTTAGTCTTTTATTTAGCTGGAGCTAAAATGTCTGACCAGTATGTTGTGTGTTTCTTACAGAAACTGAAGAGTCTGCTTAATGTATATGATTCCCTCTCAGGGGGCAGAGTCCATCAAGGAACTAAATCCTGAAGGACAGGGTAAACAAGATCTCCTTGATTTTCTACAGGGCAGGTTCTTTATATTGCTCAATGTCTCCAGGGAACCTGAATAGCCTTTCATTTGTTTAAACACTGGCATACTTAAATGCTGCATCTCCAAACCAGCCTCTAGAGAAAGGGATCCAAATCTTTGGTGGTTGTGTGTAGAACTAAGAACACTATTGGTACTACTGGCATTAAACAAGGAAAATGCAGAGAGGAGAGTGGATGGCAGACACAACTCCATAGCTGCCAGCCTTCAAATCATCATACATTTCTGTTAATTATTTGATTGTAGGGAACATATACTTTCTTTCTGCAGCATCCATTTACTCTGGAAAATGTAGAACCTTAAGCTAAGCAGTGACAAGAGGATGAAGGAGTAGGCAAGTGAGGCAGTTGTGTGAGGGGAATGGGCAGGATAGCAAGCACTCTGAACTGGGCTGCCTTACTTCCTGTTCATTTACATCATTTTCCAACCCTTTTAAGAAGCTTTGCAATGTGGTCTGATAAAATGAGAACACATAGATCTCCTTGCAGTCCACCAACGCTGTCTTACAGATTTGTGTTTATCCATCTATGTATAAATACTACCCTAATAGAAATATCACAAGCCTTTAAAATTTATATTACTTTTTTCCTGTTCGTTATTCAGCTACATTTCAGAATACCTAGCAGAATGATAATTCTCCTGATATACTAGCCACAGTTATACTTTAGAATAATTGTTTACTCCTAGAACATTGAGCAGAACAGTTAGGAAACAAAAAGAGGCATGTTTAGGTCCTAGGAACCATAGGATTTTAGTTAATTGAATATACAAAGACATAAAGTGTAATGAAGTTTGTAATTAAATGGTTATCAAATTAACTATTTAACTTACAGCTAATAGGCCACATTTTGCGTCTGGTTGTGCAGGTACAAAACTGGGTTTCATTGACTTGGGAAGTTACAAAACATTTACCTTGCTCTTATGAGTTTGGCTTTTTTTTGTGAAACAGGCCCTTCTCTTAGCATTTCTTTTTTGTAAAGTCAAAAATCTGAATACAGTAATGATTGTAATTCTTCTAGAGGTCTCTCCAAAATGAATGACATCTATTTCCAATCTGCTGGCAAACTAACTGAAAATTAATGTAGTCACTTTTTATCTCGGACCAATATTGTCCTGATTATACAGGAAGTTCAGTTTACATCCGCGTATGTAGAAGTGACTCTTGAGAATGGTGAACCATATGAACTGATCACATACCTTTCTTTAATTCTATGGACTTAGTCCTCAAACCTTGAATTAGATGAAATAGCTATTGAAAAAATTGTTCCCTTTGTTGTGATTTTGCTATGGAAGATGCAACTACTTTTACTGCAATTTTGAAGCTTCATGTTTACAACATTTTTAGATTTTGTAGAAAACTACAGACCATGTCAAACTTAAATGATTTTTTTGTTTGTTTGGACACATGATTAGTATTGTGTATCATGACATGGTTCTGGGTGACCTTCCAGAAATATGTCTATAGTGGAATAAGATAAAAAGCTGAAATAATAGTTGTCTAGTTCAGTATTTCATGTAATAAAACATTTTCTTCTTATTATTTGAACAGTATATCTGATTTTGTGAACATTAGATTATCAACACTTTCTGCTAATTTTGTACTAATACTGTGGCAAAAAGTTTATATCCCTATTTGGGAAATGGGACAAAGTGCATATTTTTTTTGCTCAGAGACATCACATCAACTTTATTAAAAAATGCTTTTAAATAGAAGTACTGACTAAGTTAGATTCTTAAAATAAAACTTGAAAGACTAAAATCTAGTAAGTTTTCTAATTTCTGGAAACAATCTAATTACCAAGTAGGTTATGATTTTAATAATCTGTATTTTTTACCATCTGTTTTTTAAAAAAGAAATATGTGTGTGTATATGTAAGTATGCATGTATATCTGTATATATGTGTGCATACTCTTATATTTATCTATATTTCTTTAATTAACATTGTCTTTACTGTGATGTGAGAAGATTTCCATGTGTGTTTTGGAAGATTTTAGCCCTGGAATTAAGCAAAAGTGCTTCTTATAGCAGATGAAGACTATAAATGCTATATCCACAGGACCACCTAGAAGTCCCTCTAGTCCTACCGGACTTTAACTTGTCTAATATAGTAATATAAGTGTGAATTTGGAATTGCTAGGAACAAAAGTTCAGGCCTAAATCCCTTTTGCAACTGGCTGTATATAGATTGAGGGACATTAATATTCCTGCACCTTGAAACTTTTAAACTTTTTACATTAGAAGTAGTATCACACAACAGGAGTGGCCTGAATTTAACTTTGCTGTAATTCCATTACAAAAGCAATTAGTTTGTCCTCTCAAATGGATAAATAAACACACATCAATTGTATTTATGAAAATGAAAACAGTTCTTGCAAAACTCTCCCTATTTTACAATAAATTTATAATAAATAGTAAATTTATGAAATTATGCAGTAATTACTTCAAGACATTATTTCTAAATGCTGAACTTAGGTGAGCTGTTCAGTTTTTTAGTCACACCTATAATAAAACTGGTAGTTTGAATAACAGTTGTTTTCTGCTAAAATTAAAGCATATTTGTTCACAGTATTGATACTCTTCAGCTATGATGCAGTTTTATTGTAAATTTTATTCTTAAAGTTACAAAATTTAACATTTTAAAATCTATTTCAGGTTGACAATTAAGTTGGATCAAATATATCATTGCATTTACATAAAATTTATTAGTCATCCAATTCTAAATAGCTTTCACAGGTTTGTTTTTTTTAAGTCATTCATAGAAATATTTATCAGTGATATAATGATCTGGTTACATGAGTTTACATGTAGTTATATACAGTACTGCACATTTGGTTACCTTTTATCTGATGCTTTGTAGCAAACCCAATGTATAGGTTACAGTGTGTTTCACATTAAATTCAAGAATGTATACATTTTTCTGTTTTCAAATTTATAAGAATGCCTACAGTAAGATCAAAGAACTTGAACCATATAATTTCAAAGAATGAACATTCTGCTGAATCATTTCTTCTCAAGTATTAATATCTTCCTTTAGCGGTGATAAGTGCATAAAAAGAAAGATTGGCTAATCAGTATATTTGATGTTTTTGAAGTGAATGAAAATTGTCCTACTGATTTTTTAATTTATTTTTTTTTAAGTATGGAATATCCTGACAGTTTGGTTTTTTGTCTCTTTCTTTTAGAGACTTATTAACTTACTGTGCATGGGGAAAATACCTGCTGCAAAGGTGTTTCAAATCTCAGTTATAACATCACTATGGTTTAGAAATGTTTCTAAAGGTTGTTGTCTTTCTTTGGTGATTAAATTATACTTGGTCTTTTAAGAGTGGATATTTTTAATTTATTTCCACACAAAGATAGCATGTAATGCAGTCAATACTGCATGGTTGTGGAAATGATTTAAAAATATGCTATACTGAGGGGTTCAAAAAGTTTATAACATTAGTGTTTAAAAACAATTTGAAATTGAGTTAACAGTTAATGCATTTTCTATTTTAGCCTTCTGTTCTCTTGTTATTCTTTCTTCCTGTACATTACTGAATCAAACTTCTTAACTTTGCTTTGGAGCTTGCTTTTTATTTTAAGTACAAAGCACAATTGTCTGCAGAGGAATCTATGCTATTGTTTTTATGTGTGTATATCTTCTGTTAAAAAGAAATATTGTATTCTTTTATATAGCTGTTGATTTTCTAAGCAGAATCACATGGTCTACATTTGTCTCCTCTCTCCATTCACTCTGAGGCAGTGAAGAGGCATAAGTGTTTGCTTTTGTAGCACTGATAGCTGGAGTAAGACCTTATAGTCATCCATATCAAAGGAAATTATATTTTATGTAGTAAGTTTTTTCAAAATTCTATCTATAGCACCATTAGTGTAAATCAGTAACATGAATACATACATGCATAAACATATATTCATACATATGTATGGACACTGGACAGTGCAGAATGAAGCTTTTGTTGTTGTTGTTATTGTAGTTGATATTTTTAAGTGTAGCTTGTCCCAAAAGGAGGAACTGTCTTATAAGCAGTCAGTGCTTATATAATGAAGCTTCTCAGCAGAGAAATTGAAGTGGTGAAATGAACTCCTTACCAACTTCTGATTGGGTTTAAAATGTTTTTTTTTTTACCGTTTTGACATGTCAGGTATAGCTACCAACAAGTTAGTGGCAATGTACCATAATATCATGTTGAACAGTATAATCTATTAGGTTTATTGTGCAATATATTACTTGTTTTAAATGTTAGAAGTCTACTAATGCATATTGTACTAACTTGTGCATCAACTCTTCCTTAAAACTTTTTTTCCTAAAGAAGTTGCTACTCTTTTGACAAAAAAATGTTTCTATAAATACAAAAAGTATTTAAAATGATGATTCTAGATTCACCAATTTTAGAAATATAATTGAATGTATTTATAATGGTTAATAATTTTTCATCCATATGTAATTTTATACAATGAATGTATTCTATAGTTTTCAGTATATTTTATATACTGAATGTTATCTGTAATTAAATGTTTATAAAGAATTCTTAGAAGTTTTTATTAGATTTATTTAGGACCAGAGGTTTAGCCATGGAGAAAAAAGCATCTTCTCATCATTATGTCTTCATAATATTTATCTTAGGAATAATTGTCCAAATGAATCAGATTTATTTTTTTTTTATGTTAAACTATGTATTAATTTAAACTAATTTCCTATTTGAATGTTTGAGAATGATTTACTGCTCTATGTAATCATTTATGGTGAAATATCAAAAATACCCAACTTTGACCTGACCAATACTATGTAAGTTCAACTCACAGTTACAGAGTGAAACTATCTTTCTTTTAGATTTGTCTTATATTTAGTTACCCTTGCCTCCTGCTCTGTGTGTTGATGTGCATCTTCACAAATGTTCATTTAATCATTAAAACTTAATATTACTTCACAACCCTAACAGAAAAATAATTTAATGCAGCAGTAAGGACAAAAGTCCAAAGGCAGTTTTTTTTATTTTCTGACTACCTCAACATGTGAATAATTTGACTGATGTGAGTAGTCTCAACAGGTTTAGTCAGAATTTTTTGGTAACATACTTCTATGTTTGGAGAAAAGGAATTAAAAGCCTCTTCTGCACAGAGGCTGAATTCGGGTTTACTTGATGGAGAATTGAGTTTTTCTGAATATATTAGTATAATGATTACTGTTACCAAAGTCTTTTCCTCCTCTTAAAAGGAAACTTCCTGTTTTTACTCATATAAACAATATGCAATTAGATATATGTATCAGAGAGCATTTTGATATGCTCAGAAAGATCTGAAGACTTTGAAATCTAATACAAGTTCAATTGCTGAAATGCTTACTTCCCCCCTGTATTTTGTTTTTAATTGGATGTTACTGGCTTGAAAAGGTTGCTCGTAACAATGTTTAAGCCTAATGGCAGAAAGGTACTGGGAAGGTTAATAAATATTTTTCTTTATTTAGAGATTTGAACTGTAAAGCCATATATATAGAGGATAAGTAGATATAGATTCATTTTATCTCATCTTCTAAAAAAGTTAGGTTTTTTTTTTATTCAAACAGGGATTACAGGATTTGAATGAAATATAAAGATATATATCTGTCATATAAAGGCTTCAATAAGAATTACTGTTACAATATTTGTTGTCATTGAACTCTGAAAAATCAGGTCATGTTTGGTTTTGGGACTCACTGGGTTTTTACAAAGTGAGGGAAGAATGACTAAGAGGCCTTGCACCTCTTTGTGTTATAATTAGCTAAATGATCATAGTGATGAAATAGGAGCCTTTTTAGTGAATTCATATTTTGGGAACATGGTCGATTTGTATTTTACCTATGCATTTTAAATATCTAAAAGGCAAATATTGTCAAAACTATTTCTTAATATGGAGAAGAAAGTAGTTATTTGCAGGGCAGAGAATCTGAAAGCAAGGGTTATTGTTACCAGAAATGAAAACTACAATTTTACTTTTGTCATCTAAATGTAGAGGTGCAAAAGTAAAAACATACAGAACATATTGAATACTTAGAATATTACATAATCTTGAATTTGTAAGCATCTTTTTTACGTATTTATGACTTTTTAACCCTTTATAAGAGATTCTTGTGTATAAAGGAGGTTTCAGTTATAGTTAGGGTAGCCCAGTCAGAAGAGAGGTCTATCTTATTTTATATAACCTTAGGAAAAAAAAATCCTTCTGGTCAGCTTAATTTATTTACTTTTTTTTTTCCCTCCATTACACAGGAATCAAAACTCTTCATGTCAAAGTTGGATATTATGTTGTCACAAAATGTCTTAGTGCCTGGAAAAATAATCATTCAACAGCAGCATTTAAATTGCTACAGCAAACTGAAATTGAGATTAAGATATGATGTTCTGTGACCATGGGAGAAATTTGTGAGAGTGCTTTGTTGACAACTAATTGATAATTATGGCTTGTATTCTTCTAACACCTTTCTTCCCAAAGGATCCTAAAGTGCCTTACAAAAATAGGGCCTATTGCTGCCCTGATTGAAGTCAATGGGAGCACTGCCAATGGGAACAGCACTGGGCACTTAAGAAGCTAATAAAAGCTGCATTCAAACATCACTTCTGCCACTGAAATGTGTCACTGTTCGACTAACATAGCAATACTCCCCAGTGGTTTAGGACAGGAAGTGAATATTATTGTATACAAATTGCAAATTTTAAAAAGAAAATATAATTTTAAAGGGATACATAGTGCAAATATTACTGTTAATGGCCCAGGTTTTGGTTAAGATTTCTGTTTGAGTCTTTTATCAAAACATATTTTTGTATTTTTTTGGAAGAGATGAACATAAGTTGCAATAGTTGTAATGGCTGGTATCACTTTCAATGTTCATATGTTGTATATACGTATTTTGGAGTTCAGCTTTTATTTTTTGTGTGTAATAATATAATATAATTTCAAAAAATAGAACATGGAAATGCACAAAATAGTCTATTATACCCTTTTGCTGATTATTATTTAATTTCTACCTGAGGAAAGCTTCACATTACAATCAATATTTGGCATATATTTCTGTATTCTTTCATTTTGCATGTTCTGCTGATTGCTGTGATATGTCAAGGACAGGATATGATGTTTGTATACCTGAGATGCCAGTTGCAAACAAGCCTTATACCGTATATTCTGAAATTTTTGTTTATTTGTAATATAGGGCCTGTCGTATAAAATTTATCAGCTACAAAAACACTAAGTGGCATGCATTGCTGCAAAATACAAGTGAGAACTAATGCAGGTATTTATAATACTATGAAAAGGCCTGAACTGGTTTTTAGTCAGCATCTTTTTCTCAACCATTCATATTGGTGAATGATGAAATAATTAATTTACTCAACATTTTTTAATTTATTAAAATTTAACAGACCAAAGGAGAAAAGTTTCAAGACACCATAAAAAGTTCCTTAGCTGTTGGACTGCTTTGTTGACTCTAGTTAGATGATTTAGTACAAGACTGAAAAATACGCAGCCTCAAGAGTAACTAACCATCATAACAACTTATCTAGTGGAATATGTAGTAGCTGAAGTCTTTGAATCAGATGGTGTATACATGCTGTATATTCAAAAAGAAATTTGAGGTTGCAAGGTTAGATAAATTCAACACTAGTCTTACTGAATCCTTCTACTCTTATTGAATAAATATTAAGTCCTATGGCAAAATCATGGAAGATGTAACTTTGCATTTTTGGCATGTCCAAGATGAAAATTCTCTGTACAGGTCATTGAAATACTATAACTCTCTTACTAAAAAAATTAAAAACGATGTAATCCCAATTTTTAAAGAATGTTCTCTTTTTCATGCTGTACCTGGATGAAATATTTACAGTGTATTTGAATTCCTTGGGCCATCCCAGAACAAATTGTTAATAAGGTAGTTCTTAAAAGGCATTTTCAGAGAAATCACTACATATTGTATGCATCTGTTACATAGGTGTGGTTTCCATGTCATTATGAATATGTTAGAGGAAGGAACTCAGAATTTGATTCATCAATAGATCTAAATGCCTCCCTCAACTAGAAACACAACTTTATAGCCTTTTGTAACAATAAGAATCTGGAAATATACAACATACTAAGTCTATGCTGCATGAATAAATGCTGTGTTTTCTTACCTACATTTCTGTCTGGAAAACTCACATCTTCCCCCAGAAGTATTTGATGTAATTAAAAGTAATTTGACATAACTGTTCCAGAAAGCTACAGACAGATATGGAAAACAGCCACTGAAGCTAATAGCCAGTTCTTTTCCTTTTCTTTCATATGACTTTTCAATAAAAGTATCATATTCTCAATACTTCAATTATTATGTCATAGACACATTTTATACGTTATAATAAAATATATTCAAGTTGAGATTGCACTGTCTCTTTTACACATTAAAAAAAAGAGAAGAAAGAAGTAACTGTGCATGTGCTGATGACAGGCTAGGAGGAATTTAGCACTTCAGTCAAAAATAGGATTAGATTTTATCCTTAGGATAGGATTAGTGTGTGATCTCATGGTCACTTAATAGGTTTTTCCTATCAGATCTTCCCTAAGCTGTGTTTTTGCAGTCCTTAGTAAGGCAAAACGCCCAAAAAAATCAGTGAACTTTTGCTTAACAAAGAAGTTTTCAATCTCTTCTTAGACTTCAAATTATTTAATTAATACAAAATTATATAATAAATAAAGGGCTAAATGACAGTTAACCCCCCCCCCAAAAAAAAAAATAAAATTAAGTCTTATGCCTTTAAGGATCTGGGCCTAAATGAGATCATGTAACCATCTTGTATTTAGCGATAAATTAGCTATTGTCAGATTCTGCATTCCTTGCTAATTTTTATCTTATTCAGCAAAGCATTATAGGATCTGACCTTTAAAATCTTCTGTATTGTATTTCTTCACTAATAAATATTTTGTAAGACTTTACTAGATATTACAGTACTTTTTATATATGTATTTTTATTGGCATTTCTGTAAGTATTATTGGAAACATGAACTTTGTATTAGAAAATGAGGTGAAAATACATTTTTTTACATGCTCAGTATAAAAAAACTCCATACCTTTTTTCCTGAGAAAGTCCTATTTTTTAAATGTATTTTAGAATTTGTCAAATAAAAATCTTCCTAACAAACTATACATGACCTTGCCTAAAGCAAAAACAAACCCAAACGTTCAACTTACCTAGTTTTATACTGAACAACCTTTGTCAAAAGTGAATATTGCTCAATATTTGAACATGTCTCACCAATCTTGCCCCAAAAATACCCCAACAAAACCTGTAAGTAAACAAATAGTCTAAACTGCTAGAAACAGGTGCATTCAGCTATTTCAAAGAATGTATTGCTTTATACTTTTAATTAATATACCATAGTAATTAAGAGTATACCTTTTCATAGACAAACATTCCATAATTGCGAATTATAACAGAAAATTTGTACCAATGCATTATGTTCTTTAGCTTTCAAAATACTTGAACTAAGAATTATGTAATCCTTTAAGATTTGTTTTAATAGATATCAAAAAAGCCATACTAAAATGAAAAATGGCATCAAGCAATGATATTTCACAGAATTGTTTTAAATCTGTTATTATCAAATATATATTTAAAGTGCAGTTCTATAACAAAAATAAGTTTTAATATTTAATATACTGATGATATTGACTTGCATGCTCTGAACCATATGAGTAATTTTATTTTCAGAAATTTAATAGTATCACCAATCGCTACTTATGGGAGTAAAATTGTTTAAATGTCTAAGCATTTTCAGGACATTGACCCTTCAGTTTTTCATTATTTGATCATTTTGAAAAAAAATACTATTCACTGGACCTTTTGACTTCATAAAGTTGGTTGCTGTATTTTTGTCTGACACTTTGTACATAAACCTTCAATGAACTGTAAAGTTAGCAAATAACGAACAATATTAATACCTCAGAATGCAGTAAGATACTTAGAGTAATCCAAAGAATGTCCTTAGATTGATAATATTTATATTTACAGTATTAAACATTAAGCATTACAAACATTAGAGAAAATCATATAGGCGTAATTTTATAATAATAGACACATATTTCTATGTGTACTTTTCATTTATACAGCCTCACAGGTGTACATGATATCTATGTATGCTCATACATGTATCTGACTTTAAAGCACATTAGACATAAATTGTGCAGCAAAATGCCACTCTAATGTGTCTGAAAATTTAACTGAATTCTGTTACAATGTTAGTTTACTACATTGTGTCAGAGAATTTTCTTTGTTACTGGTATGTTTCTGGGGGAGGAAAAAGAAAAAAAAACAAACCAACAACCTGAAATATGTAATGAAGACTCTCTCCCTTCTGACAGAGAAGTACTATTCATGTAGTGCTTAGGCACTTCATAAGTGAAAAGATTTTGGGGGTATGATGCCTCCTGTGGTGTCGTGAAGCATAAAGTAATATGAAAGGTAGACGGAACTGAAGAATGTCATATGAGGAAACACTACATCATAAGAAACACTCACAAGGGGAAGACAGCTGTTGTTATGAACTATTAAAGCCAGCAGCAGTGTCCTTTTCTTTCAGGGTTTTAGAAGCCTGAGATGACATTTCCTTCTGTCTTCTTCCCTCTGCTGTCTGTCCGCCTCCCCTCAATGGAGGTCTGCTACGTCAAGTAGCTTTTGTCATGACATGCACTGAATCATGAGGGTTTTGCCTTTTGTTGCCCTCTCTTTTGCCCTTTACTTAAACATTGTATGAGACTAGGCATCAGAACACCAAAGAAAAACTCTCATGCCTAAAAAACCACTGTGGGCCGAACTAAAGAGAAATTACCAGCAGACAAGCTGAAAAACTACTGAAATGACTGAAAATGGATATTGTTTGGAGGGAGATGCCTTTATAATTGTATGCCTATGTCTAAGGAAGTAACATTAGATGCATTCTCAACTTAGTACAACTATAAATTATATGATTATTAAGCTCAAACACAGTGGCCTCTGAGTTTCCGTGACAGAGTAGGGGATGACGATGAGGAAAAGTGAAGTAGCAATAACATTGACTATTCTTATAAGTCCAATTGTTAGTCCTTAGTTGCATACACATAACTCTATAACTTTAGTAGGCTTGTTTTGCTTAAATCAAACCATACATGTAACTAGCTAGAAGTGTGCTTCAATGTCTGTAAATATATATACATATATGAAAAATATGTGTATAGATTTCCACACTGTTTTTTACATGATTGTAACAAAATAACGGCCCAAAAATTTAATGTTAAAAAAGGCTTGATAATTGTAATGTCCAGATTGTATAATCTACAAATGATTTGTATAATGATTTCCTGTAAAGATTACTATACAAGTTGTGGCCTTGATTTCTCCATCTGTCTTATACTGATGAACTCCATTAATGTTTTTGTGTGGCATTTACTCCTGATTTAAATCAGACAAAGTGAAAGGATGTGGAAAGGATGAGTCCCTAGAGTGCATTACTTACTTCTTGAGGTGAAGAACTTCAGAATAATAAAAATACCTTTAAATTAAATTTATGTTCTAGGTCTCGGAAAACTAATTTTGGCTATTGTCACTTACTTAGTATACAACATGGTGGAAAAGCAACTGACATGAAGATCACATATAGCAGATACAAAAATTCATAGCATAATGGAGTTCAGACACCAATGAAGAGTGCACCTACATATAATTGAGAGTGACAAAACTCCAAAACCCCCAAATGATGGCCACATAATAGTAATGCTATCGAACTATTTTCTCATTGAAGCAGTTCTCAATACTTAAACACCAGAGATTTTTCTTCATCACAATTTTGTTTCTGCAAATTCTTAAGAAAAAGTCTATATTAGTCTACACATGTAGAAGGAATACAAATATTCTTAGTTGTATTCAAATTTTTCAAATACTATTTCTATCCCAAATTTGAAGATGCAGAGATATATCATACTAAAAAATTTATGTCAAGGGGTTTTTTAGCTCTTTATGATATGAGGGTCAGGACTGTGCTTCATGAAGAGCACTTCTTTTTTTTAAATTTTAAATGCATTCTACTGAGACATTGTAATATTGAATGTCAAAATAATTCTGTGATTTATGTGCATTTAAAGACATATGATCTGCAGCAAAGCAATATCCTGATAGTTGCTAATTAAGAATCTTCTATTCTCTAGAAGAGTGCTCCAGATAACTGTTTAGCTTTGTTCTCGTGTAATAACACAGTGTGTCTGCTTCTTTTACACTTTTGCTGGTACATGCAAAGGAGAACCAAATTTAGCCTGAAGCCTGGAGGAAGATAGAAAGAAAATACATTACAGATATGGATGATAATTTGGATTTTTAAAAAATGTTGAAAATACTTTTTGTTGTACAACCTATGAGCCAGTTTTTGCATATAAACATTATGCACAATTGCAGATGTCATATGTTATATTTAGATGTATATGCAAATTAACACCCAGATTTTTCTATTCACTTTTAATATTACACAGAACAGGTTATGTAGGAAAATTGACCCAGCTAACAGGAAATGTCTAAGATCTTTGGAAAATCTGGTATTACATTTCTGATCATTATTAGAAAATAATAACAGTATGCTGAAAAATACTTTTCCACATATTTTCTAACGTTAATAGATCATCAAGTCTTCACTGCATATTGCATGTTGCTGTGACACTTCTGTTAATTATAAAGAATTGTATATACATTACAGATTGTTTCTAGTGATATCACTTCTCCAGACTTTCAATGTATCACTAAGTTGGTGATGGCTTCTTTTTCAGGTATCATTTTATTTCCTTTATAAACTTCTGTTATTTAGAGACTGTACTACCGAATTAGTTCTAATGAAGAAAGTAATTTTATTTCCAACTTTACACTTTACAGCTGATTGAAAAGATATCATATGTACTTGCTGAACTTTCTTCTTTTCAACTATTGTCATGCCTGCTGCATTTCATGGACATATGAATATTCTATTGCTTTGAGTAGTGGTTTTAAAAGTGTAC
Organism: Bucco capensis; assembly: GCA_013396975.1. Taxonomy (NCBI): domain Eukaryota; kingdom Metazoa; phylum Chordata; class Aves; order Piciformes; family Bucconidae; genus Bucco; species Bucco capensis. The sequence goes on along the minus strand of VWZO01018208.1, from coordinate 33,955 downwards.
CAGCTAAGATGTGTTTTCCCTCTTACAAGTATGTAGCAGTTTTCCAAACTGACAATTTGAAGCCTTTATGAGGTTACTCAGTACTCAGTGTGGATATGGTCTAACCTTAATACATGAGTTCACTTCCTTCTTACTTTAAAACTACTTTCATTCAGTACATAAAGTCATATTATATAGAATAGACTGTGCTCAGTGTATACATTCTGCAAATAAGATTTTCTAGATGAAATCTCAATCTTTTAAACTTAAACTAAAGGCACGGTGAGGTCTTAAACTTCTTTCAGGAGAAGAATGATTAGGTTCCCTTGTAACTGTTAGTGTTCTTGTTCAAACCGTAGAGGAACATGTAGATGCTGAACATTAATAAAGACAACACTTTTTGAGACTTCAGTAGTGAAAGAACTTTGAATCACTCTAAGTAATACGTGAAAAAATTAAGGCATTTTTTAATTCAGTAATAAAGCAGTCTTCCTTCTCAAGTTATAAGACAAAACTTGTGGAAGTCACAATCTGCCTTTCACATAGTAGCCAAAATATTGGGGGTTACTGTGCTAAGAATCAAGTGTATTAAAATATGGGCAATAGTTCTGGTTTTATCCTGCATTCTGTACATACGAAGTTTTATGCTCTCAACAAAATAGTATCTCGAGGAATCACCAATTCAGCCATACATGCAGTAAAATGCCTTCCCTGTTGTGTGAGATGTATTAAACTTATGAAGACAAGTGCTACCTTGCATCTGTTGAAATAACTAGCTGTCAATCACTATGAAGACTAGAGAAGAAAAAGTACCCTGGTGATATAACTCCTCCCATCTTTCTCCCACACATGCACACACAGGCATGCACAAATATATACCCATATTCCCACAAATGAAACCAAAATGCTGTGATATTTCTCCGATTTTATACAAATCAGTACTGTTTAAAAAAAATACCAACAAAATAATCAAACCAAACCAAACCAAAAAACACGCAAACTCAGCAAAGTCACACCAAAGCGCAAAAAATCCTACAAACCAACTTTTAAGGGTTTCTTTTTGTTTCTAAAACTGTGGGCATTGCCATGTAGAAAGATTGCCGAAACTCTGAAATTAGAGGGGAAAAAAAATAATTATATATTTTAAGATACATTAGAATTAGAATAATGGCATAAGTATGGATATTTCAGACATATGGAACAATTTTAAAATGTGTATAATAGTCAGGAAACTTTTCAATTAACTTTTAATTTTTCTTTTTGCAATTTAATGTATTTTATATGCCAATGTGCCTTAGTGCTGCTATCACAATACCATCACCTGACAGATATATAAGCTACCTTATCCAAAATGATGTCTTAAAATATTTATAGTCTTGTTTGAAATGCTTCTGTGGGCAATAAGGGAACACAGTGAAACATTTTAACTTTTACATGACATGACTGTTTTATGATAGGTTCTTAGATCAAATTTCAGAATACTGACTTTTAGCATGTTTCCCTATATTACCTGCTCAGCCATTTGCACTACTATTTATGGTTTTGCCTAAAAAACCCCTTTAATCAGTGACATCAATTTACTTTCCAGAGCACTGAATTATCTGATGTTCAAAGTACACATAAATCAAATAGTAATTTAAGAATTTAATTATCCTAGAAGTACTGATAAATTGAACATAAAATATGACTGGCCAGCCTGGTAGACTTGATTTACAATTACAACAAAAAAAAAAGGGGGGGGGGGGGACAGTG
>VWZO01018208.1:0-30358 GCA_013396975.1 Bucco capensis | reverse complement strand
CCCCTGCAGTGGCTAATATCATGACCATAAGAGAAGAATACATCTGTAAATATTGTGCTACTTCTATCTGTGGATATGTGATACTAATCACCAGAAAAATAGCTCTGCTAACATAAGGGCACTAATGTAGAAAAAAGACCTTTACTTTCTCACCCAACTTTCACATTTACTGTATGTATTTAGTCTTGTATGGAGCAGTGGTATTTATGTAAGAACAGAAGTGTGTTTTCAGAAGTGTTTAGTTTCTTCTTCAAATGCTGTTTTTTGAAGTATTTCATGGATGACTTTGTGTCATGACTTGATTTATCATTTATTGATAAGTGTATAAATCAGGGATAACTGCTGTGAGTATTACAGCATCACAAAGCTACAATTCTCTAGGACAGAAGAATTTGACTGCATCTCTTGGTTCATCATGCGATAGTGAAATCATGAACCAGAATAGCTTCTGTTATTAGAATAACTTCCACTGTTCAAATAGATTTGTAATAGTTATTTGTATCTAATAGTTACTTCTATTATTGTAACAGTAACTTCTAAACCCCATGTTTTTCACATAACTTCCTGTTATTTTGTAATAGAAGAGTGTTTCAATAATAAAAAAACCCTCCAAACAAAACACAAACTAAAACAAACAAAAAAACCCCTTAATTCAGTTCACTTATAAACAAGTCACTGATAAAAGTACCACAATGTCCCTACCCGGTAGGGACAAGTACCTGTACTGGTGAGATGTATCTCCAGAAATACGCTGATTTAGACTGAAATGATTTTAAAGTAGTTAATTTAGGTGTTCTGAATGGAAGTCTTGTGATTTTAAGGACTTTCCCCCCCAGATTTAGAATAGAAAAAAGTAAAATAAAATCGAACAAAACATTTTTCTTTGGAAGGCACTTACTCTTGGATGATCCATTGATATTAGAGAGCCTTCCTGTAAGCTTATCTTAACAATAGAATATCCTCAGCTTTCCTGGAGGAGAAGCTGCCTGCACAGACATGTATTTTTGTCACCTTCATGTTCAACACAGAGTAAAAGCTCCTTCCTACCAGAAGAGAGCTTAACGGAGATCCAGTAATGGCTGGAACCTTTTGGTTTTTGCTGAAACATGTACTATAATAGTATATAATTATAATAATACTAAAATGTTACTGTTTCTTGATATTGCTTTGCCAGCCTACTAGTTTGCTTTAAGCAAGGACTATTATAGTTCAGTGCAGCTCAACTAAACATACATCCAGTTGAAGGTCTTAGCCCTTATGTATATGACCTTGACTCAGTAAACAATCAAAACTTTCATACAAATATGCCTATTATGTGCCTTGTGTGCCTTGCTGAATCAGAGACTGAGCTTTTAATGTATTGGCAACACATTGCTGTACATCTTGAGGCCCCCTCAGTCATTTTTGTAATAAATGACAGAATTCTTGCTGCCTCAGCTGTTTTCTATTTACATCCCACTTTCTTGCTCCAAGGCAGGCCATTAGAAATCACAGGAAGCAATATGTAATGCAGAACCAAAGAAGAAACATTTTTTTCTCATTTTATGACTACTGTTAAATAAAACTAGCTGTATTTTCATTTTCTATTATTCTCAGACAGAGTAAAAAAAAAAATGCATCAACATATTGTTGTGGTTTTTGATTATTGAATACAATGAGACCCCCAAAAATGAAGTGATTAAAAAGTATCTCATACTTCCAGAAGTAATTGTTACATTGCACTATTGTTTTGGATTGTCTCTTTTCTCACCTTTTATTTTAGAAGTGATCCTTAAAATTTTACCAAAGAAAAAATATGGAGAGTCTTGTTAAATTCTCAGTTCAAATCAATAATGAAACACTAATAAAACAAACAGTTTTGAAGTCAAGGATAAAAACCCACAACAATGTACTCTTGTTATATTCCATTCCATAAAAAGTGAGACCTACAGAAAATGTAGAGTTACAGCATTTTTTAGACAACTCGGGTAAATTCCTATTAAGTAATCCTGACTTTGCAATCAAATACATTTGGTTTAATTTCATTTTAGATATATGAACTGTAATAAATCTGAATAGCAAAGGAAGAGAGTGATGTTTTGTTACATGTACAAGCTTTTATTTTGCAAATTGAACGAAAAGCATTCTTCTGAACTCTAAGGTCAACAGAGTTCTGATCTAATACTGTATCTTACTTTGATCAGTCCTTTCCCTTTAAATAATTTTAAAATTTATTTACAAATTTTCACCTCTGATACTGATTTCTTCTGAACAATATAGAGTATTTATGATTAATCTTGAGAATATAATTATTAACATACTAAGCAAGAGCTTAGAATACAAAGAAATTAAAATTCTAAGCAAAAGTTTACATAAAGCTTTAGGATTTTCCATAATGCACAACTACTACAATCCCTTGCAGCAAAGTTTCAAGCAACATGAACAAGCATCCCTCAGCAATTGTTTGTCAGTACTACTGTGGAAATGTTGAATATTTCCACCATCTTCTTTAAGTGTGCCTGTGACACCAGCAATTTCTGTCTTGTCTACAGCCATTTCTCTAAAATGTCATCAGCCTTTTTTCTCTAGGTACCACTGTTTCTGTAGGATCTTTTTTTACTTTATATAGAACTATTTCTATGTATGATATCACCATTGTAATGTAATGCAAAGAAGGAGCATTTATTACAGCTCTTATTTAAGTCACCTAATTTCAAAAATCAGAAAGTCATCTAATTAAAATTGGTAAATTTTAGTTTGTTTGTAAACACTAATGAGAGACAGATACTAAATGGGTCCTTAATAAAAAACTTCCTGGTGTGTTGACCCTGGCTGGATGCCAGGAGCCCACCAAGCCACTCTGTCACTCCCCTTCCTCAGCAGAATAGGAAATCTCATGGGTCAAGATAAGGACATGGAGATTATTCACCAATTATCATTATAGGCAAAATAGACTTGTTTTAGGGAAGAGAATTTAATTTACTGCAAATTAATAATACTGCTCTACTGCGTTGTCTCTCCATAGGCTGCAGCTGCTTTCAGGGTACATCCACCTGCTCTGGTAAGGGATCCCCATGGGTTGCAGTGTGGAAATCTGCTTTATCATGGTCTTTTCTATAAGCTGCAGGGGAATCTCTGCTCTGCCCCTTGGAGCACCTCCTCCTGCTGCTTCTCTGGCCTTGGTGTCTGCTGGGCTCTTTTTCTCATATTTTCTCACTCCTTCTGGCTGCTGTTCTGAAGCAGTTTTTACCCTTTCTTAAACATGTTACCACAGAGGTGCCACCAACAGTGGTGCTGCCCAACAGCCAATCTACTCCGGTGTCATTTGAAAGTGCCTCTGTTCAATACGAGGACAGCTTCTGGCACCTTCTTTCAGAAGTCCCCCCTGCAGCTCCCTCTGATACCAAACCCTTGTCATGTGAACCCTTTGCAAGCTTTGAGGAGGAGACAGAAAGCTGTCCCTCTCTGGTTGTACCTCTAGCCTGGGCTCATTCCAGCACCGTGGGCAAAGGGGATAAACACCAAGCAGGAGGTTAAAGAGCCATTTAAGAATATGTTTTCATATGAAAAAAAAAAGCATATTAAATATATATACACATCAGAGAACTTCAATTCTCATTTGATTAGGAATGAAAATAAGTTCGATCTGTAGTTATGGAAAAACTTGACTGATTTACAGAAGAACTATATGATAAGGCAGTTTGCAATAACTTTTACTCATAAACTTTCAGAATTTACTTTACTTAACATTGAAATAATTGCCATGCCCTTTAGTATATTAAAAAACAACAACAAGCCATTTTACATTCTTGCTGGATTTGTATTTTGATTAAGATAGAACCTTTTCCCTTCCACTATTTTAAATCAAATTTCATTTGCAAAACCCAAAACATGAACCTGAGTGAAACGTTACTTAGTTATATTTTAAAGAGTTCACAGTATCACAGTATAGATTAGGGGTTGGAAGTGATCTAGAAAGATCATCTAGTCCAACCCCCCTGCCAGAGCAGGATCACCTAGATGAGGTCACACAGGAATGTGTCCAGGCAGCTCTGGAATGTCTCCAGAGAAGGAGACTCCACAGCCTCCTGGGCAGCCTGTTCCAGTGCTCCGTCACCCTCACTGTAAAGAAGTTTTTCCTCATGTTAATACTAAACCTCCTGTGATCCAACTTACTCCCATTTCCTCTTGTCCTAACATTGGATGACATTGAGAAGAGCCTGGCTCCCTCCTCCTGACACTTACCCTTAACATATTTGTAAAATATTTGTTAAAAGGGTATCATCAGCTTTTAACCTTATTTTTAATTTTCAGTCCAACTTATTGTTCTTCATTGCTTCACAACAGCACTACAAATCTCAGAGAAGGCTTGCTAGCAGTTTAATATCTTATCAACTGTAGCTACAGTTCCTTAGCACAGCAGCTCACAGTGGTCAGGACACACAATGCATTTAGAACATTTTTTGTTTGTTTGTTTTCAACTGATTTGCTCGATGGGTTATCCAAACACTGGGGAGAGAGTTTTATTTTAATGTTTTAAATTAATATTATTCAAATATTCAAGCAAACAGATTTGTTTACTTAACATGCAAAAGCACTTAATCTCTCTGAATAATTACTCCTGTGTTTTCCTGTACGTTAAATAACACAGTAAGTGATTTTGCAGAGCAGTTAAATGTGAATCATTCAATCCAGTAGCTAACTATTTGATTTGAAGCTATATGACCTCAACTACAACTCTAAAACACTTTTCACCACTTCCATAAAGAAGAGATAATTGTTCATTCCCTCCAAGTGTTCAGTCCAGGCTAGAGAAGTGAATAATGGATATAGTAATTTCTGTGTTTTGAAAAGAGATGCCTTGAAAGAGATTTTTGTAAAGGTCTAAACTGCTGTTTTCTCTAGGTAGATTAAAAAATGGAAAAGTACTTTTCACAGGAGAAAATTAGCCATTCAGTTCTCTCCTATAATGGTATACAATGACCTACTATGCAATAGTCCTATAAAGTACAAAAGACTTTTAAGGACTGTAATGACCACATAATCAGTAAAGCATGATTTGTACATTATTTTCATAAAAGATGCTCTCAACAAAGAAGAGAGGTTGACCAAAGTCAGATAGCTTTTCTGAGTGCATCCTTACAATGAAAGTAAAGAAATTTAGTATTGCTTAACTCATTAATTGACTCATTTGAAAAAAGATGGAAGAAACACCGAAACACAATGCTCCGGTATTGAGCCCTTGATGACACCCCTAGATACAAGCCTCCAGCTAGATTCAGTGGCACAGATCACAACCCTCTGAGACAGGATATTCACCCAGTGTTTGTTCCACTTCATCATCCACTCATCTAGCTTACACTTCCTGAGCTTGCTTATGATATTGTGGGAAACAGTGTCAAAAACCTTGCTGATGTCTAGAGAGACAACATCCACTGCTTAATCTATCCAGCCAGTTATCCCATTGCAGAAAGCAATCAGATTTGTTAAGCATGATTTCCCTTTGATGAATCCATGCTGACTACTCCTGATCACCTTCTTATCTTCCATACACTTAGAGATGGCCTGCAGGATGAGCCGTTCCATCATCTTTCCAGGGACTGAGGTGAGAGTGACTGGCCTATAATTCCCCAAGTCCTCCTTGTTGCCCTTTTTGAAGACGGGTGACATTTTCATTCTTTCTTCCTGTCTTCAGGCACCTCCCCTGACTATCATGAACTTCTCAAAGATGATTGAAAGTGGCCTAACTATGATGTCTGCCAGCCCCTTCAGCACTCATGGGTGCATCCTATCTGAGTCCCCGGACTTGTGGATGTCAGGTTTGACAAAACTGTTTCTAGCACAATCCTCCTAACCAAGGAAATGTCTTTGTTTCTCCAGGCCTTCTCCCGAGACTCCTGTGTCAGTGTTTCCCAAATGCTGGCCTTAGCAGTGAAGACTGAGGCACAGAAGGCATTCAACATCTCAGCCTTCTCTGCAACTACTGTAGCAAGGTGTCCTGTTACATGCAGTAGCAGGCCTACATTTTCACTGGTATTCCTTTTGTAATTGATGTATTTGCAGAAGGTCCTCTTGTTATGCTTGATTTAATTCTAGCTGGGCCTTGGTCTTCCTTGTTGCATTTCTGTATACTCCAACAACCTCCTTATATTTATCCCAGGTGGTCTGTCCCTGCTTCCACCTCTTGTGTGCCTTCTGATTATGACAGAGTTTTGATGGGAGTAAAATTCTAAATAAAAGCGATAAAACCGTGTTCTGCTAGATTGACTGAGCATAGAGAACAAAACAAAACCAAAATCAGATCCTAAAGCAGTCATAGTAAGATAAGTTTTACCAAGTCTGAGCCTTTTTTAATATCAGGAGAGTGTCAGTAAACTATTTATGCTCAACCTTAATATTTGTATGGGAATACAGATTACTAGATTAAAGTATTATTTAAAAGTGTTATAACCTCCTTAAAAGAAGCAGAAACCATCTGAGAGTTTTTTATAATGCATTTGTGTTTTATAGGCAAAGTAGCAGTAATGAAGGACTTAACTTTGTATGATCACATCCATAATCTTCAGTGATCTGAAAAAGATTAAAAAATTTCATAGTCCCATCAGGATTTGAAACCTATGCTTCCACAGTCACATTGGGCATACATTTAGTTAGGAAAAGACATAGGCTGATTTAAATCATCAATGCTATATTCAGAAGTTTAAATTCAAAACAATGTTAGCCATAAAAAAAATTAATTAAAAAATGGATAAAGTCAGGGTTTCTTCCTGTAGATAGCTGAGAATGCTGACTGTAATACATTGTGATGCATTTATGTTTTTAGGAAACAGAAATACAAATTTTAAAAGAAAAATATCTGAAAAAAATCTCTCCCCTTTGAAAGAAGTAAGACACCTTTTAAAGAATAAAGAATAAAGACTGTCTTCAAAGAAGTGATGACTAGCTAACATAGAAAGCTGATCACTCAGGCAAAGAGTCTAACAAATCCTTTTTCATGTAGTGCTTGACTACTAAATTAAGATAATGTGTGCTGATGCATACCATAACAAATTGCTTCAACTACTATAGATTTGGGAAAAAATATAACATTTTCATGTACTCACACCCCGACTGGCTTACCAAAATCCCACAAAAACTTCAGGAAGAAGCAGCTGAGGAAGACATCTCTTTTGAAGTAGTAGAGAGCAAACATTTAGTTCTGGGTACATATAGCCTGATGTCCCAGATTGAGCTCCTCTACCCACTTGTTCCATTGTGTTAAATGTTCTCACAAGTTATCTTCTCCAAAATAAATTGTATTCTTGTTTACTTTATCTTTGTTTTAAGGTTTTATCTAAATCTTTTCTCTCTCTCATGATCAAAATATTGTCTATTTAGACTACAGTAGCAGTGGCAGCAGAACAGTATGAACCAGATAGAATGTTTTACACAATGCAACAGGGGAAACAATATCTCCCCAAAAGAACTGCTGAACACATGAAGAAATGTATAGTCTGCTTTACTGCTCTGGCAAGTCTCCAAATTCTTATAAATTGCAGAATCTACTTTGCAGGTCACCTTCCAAAATGATTGGTAATTGGTAATGAGAAGTATTGTTTTCCGTTCATCTTGACTTCATCATAGTATTCCAGGCTTTTGTTCCTTTTTAACTAATAACCAGAGTGAATCTTCTTTGGTGATACTTCTGTCTGATTCCTATGCCAAAGCAGATTAAAAGGAAGGTTTTTTTTAGTGCATGTCTGTAAGTCTTCTCTAGTGCTGTTAATATTCTGCTATTTCTGTTTTCAATTTTCTTAAGAGCTTCTTGTTATTTTCCTGAAAGGCATGCATTATTTTTTTCTGAGCATATTTACTCCATTGCTTCTCCAGATTTATTTTCAAAACCTCTAACTCAGTAGTGGATACTTACAATTTTTTTTCTCCAGATACTGATGCAGATTTAAAATTAGTTTATAGTAAAATAATAAAATTTCATTTCTTGGCAGGTATCAGGTCAACTCCAACATTCCTATGTTTCATGGGTTTTTCTTACATTTCTACAAACTCTTACATTGTAATTCAATTTTTAGTATCACATATTTTGGCACTGCACTGATTTGTAAAGCTGATTGCAAACTCAACACAAATTTAGAAGTTGTTTGTTTAGAGCTACTGTTCTGTTAATTTTCTGCCTCAGTTTTGTCAATTATTGCTATTAATAAAACATTTAAGTAAGCATTCCTGCTATCGTCCTCTTTGTCCATGCTGCTCACACTTTGCTGGTGCTTTCTATCTGGACAGTTTTTCATCTGGTACTGCAGTCTGGGCAATGCTATTTGGTATTCTCTACAGATTCAGACTCTGATGATGGGATATAGTTTCCTAAACATAATATCCTGGTTTTCTCATCTGAGTCCTTCTGGGATTCCCAAGACATCAGTATAAAGTTGATGAAATGATTGAAGTTTGTGGAAGATTGGTGTTCTTCTGGAATGGCAGATGTAAGTGACTTGGGATACCCTGAAGTATCTAAAACTGCATTATGTTCCTGTGTTTAGGCTGCTAAATTGTACTCTAAGCTCTTCATATCTTCCTTTCCTGGATTATTGTGGGTTTCAAACCGATAATAAAAAAGTTGTCTGATCTCCATACACTTCATTATGCAGTGGATGATTTCTTTGCTTGGAAAATACATTCTGATTTATTATTTTAGCAGTTATATATATATATTACTAGTTTGTTAAATTTATAGAGTTAGTTCTTCTGGGTAATTTAAAAGCTTTTTTCAGATTTCTTTGACTCTTTAAAGTGCAATGCACTATACTGGAAGCTAAAGGATGTTACAAGCAACAGTCACCTCCAACATCTCCAGGGCTTGTAGATTCCACCTGCCTGGTTGCTGGACCCCAGTTACTGGAGTAACTGCTGCTTTCTATTTTCCAGATTCAACTACATAAAGGACAGCAACACAGCAGGTCACACAGATGGCCACAAACGAGGCACTGCCTTCAACAGCACCCATGTGTGCAGAGCTCCCACCAGACCCAAGCCTAGACAGCAATGTCCCCTCCTCCTCTTGAGCTGGCAAAGGTAAAAGGTCACCTATACAGCACAGATGTGACACTCTCCAGGTTCACAAGCACACTCACATTCACAGATACCCCAAACATGGGCACAGTCTTTCTGCGCACATGATAACACTGCCTGATCCCAGGCATCCTACTTGCCAGCTCATCCAAATTGAAGTTTGACAGCAAACACATGCTCCCACCCCCCACACACCCAGTTTGGGAAGGTACAGACACTTGCCACCAGCTGCCAGTACCAGGCACATGAGCTATGACCCACAGTCCCACTCCAGCTGCCAGCACTGAGGCTCTCACTCACCTCAATTACCCCCAGTCTCCTCAGTAGCTGATTTTCAGTGTATGCACCATTCTCACCCCAGTGGCTCGGTCTGAGACCCCACTCACTTTGGTAGCTAGTGGTAGGGCACCCACTCCAGTTACTGGTACCAGACTGAGGACAACTACATCTATGGTGTGACTCTGGCAGCTGGCACCAAATCTACTTAATCTGGTCATGCCTGTAGCTGGCATTAAGTCCTTGCAGCAAATACACACATTGGAGAGAGAGAGAGAGAGAGAGAGATTACATGGTGACAGTTAAGAACAGATTTAATAAGATAGAACAGACTATATTTTGGTTGTTGCCTCCCTTCTTTCCCTATCATCCCAGTATGACAGGGTACTCAGTTATGTGATCTGAAGTAAATATTCTCACTCTTTGTGCACCTTTATCAATTGGTGTAACCGGCCAGGTTTGGCTTTTGTAATTGTTAGAGCATGCACTGGACAACCTTGCAATACATCTTTCCTTCCTGGTCTCTGCACAGCACACGGAGACAAAGCCCTGAAGGGTACTCCATCTAACAGAAATAGCAGAAGATGGCAGAAGATAAAGAAAATGTTTTCTCATTTTCACAGAATAATGAAAAGATGTCTTATATTTTAGAACCAACTATCAATCACAATTAGGTTTCTAAATGAGATCCATGCTAACATTTTTTTTAAGGAGTAATAAGATTTCTCATTCATAGAGTGTCATCCTTATATACATGGGACTTCTGTAGCCAGTCTGGGAATCCAGAGCCTGGAATCTATTATAATTTCAGATTTTAAGTAAATCCATTTCTTGCTTTGATGATGGCAGTAAAAACTTGAAAAATATAAGACTTAAAAGCCTCAGTTATAATTACAGAGATGGTTTTAAAGTACTAACCATGAAGAAGAAAATAAAAAGTAAACAGTGCATGACATAGACACAATATTTCTTTGTAATTATGGGTAAAAATATGAGACTTGGGGCTTGTACTATTGCTGCTGAGCCCAATACTCACAACCAATTTCTCGTGTAGCTGTTTTTCCTGTTTCTACAAACTGAAGCAAATTCTCAGGTAAAGATCTTCACTGTAGTGTGCCAAATCGACTTGTACTTCACTACTTCACATCCAAAGGGCCTTTAAAGTCAGTGTAGTTAATCCAGCAAAGTGTGGAAACAAAACAGTTAAATTTCACTTTGTAACTTCTGAAGTATAAAATGTCATTTTTTTCAGAAGAAACAACAAAAAAAATAAAAATCAGTGAAACAAATCAGTAAGGATTCTACAGATCTCACACAATTGTGTGGGATCTTATTAAAGGAAAACTATTGAGAACCAGATAGTAATGAACTAGTAGACTGGATCTGAACTAATTTCCAGTAATTGTTTGATCCTGCAAAAAATGTTTTTGAATCTTCCAATAAAACTTTTTTGTGCAAATTCTTTTTGATTGCATTACAAAGTGTAAAAATAAGATTTTGTGTGTGTGTCTAGAAACAAGACAAAGTCATCATAAACAGACTGGAAACAGTGGCAAGACTTATTTCAATGAATATTAGATTTAGTTCATCAAGGGGGGGGGAAGTGGAATATTTTCAAAGCAACAGGGAAGGAATGGTATGTTTATACTAAATTGATACCTTTCTAAACCTAGCTAGTAATTTGTTGTTAAATTAAAACATACTAGAAAGACAGCCAATATTGTTTTAAAGACTAATTAATGGAAAACATTACATACCATTAGGATATCTATTCCAGTATTAATTGCTTTCACTGTGAAAATTTTACATTTTATTTCTAGTACAACCTCTACTTACTCCAGCTGGAGGCCATTACATTTTATAATGCTCTCCCTAATTAAAAAAGATCCTTCCAGCTTCAACGGAAACCTCCTTTTAGAGAGGTCTATCCTACCTGCTACAAACAGATCTAACTATTTGATATACAGTGTACATTATATGTCAATTTTTTCAAACTTCTCTTGATATGTAGGTAATATTCCTATTTTTAGGTCCTCCCTACTGTGTTTCGTTTTCTTAAAATATGAACACGTGATACTCAAATAATGACTTAATCAATGCTGTATACAATTTCACTGCTTAGTATTTCTCTTTTTATTAGGAGAATTACATACCTGATATTTTTGCTACAGGAAATCTGCTGTAGGCTCATATTAACCTGGTGATGAACAATGATCCAATATCTTAGTCAGACTGAATCAGACCAAATTAATTACTTTCCAGAATTTCATCAAGCTCTTCATAAATGCATATAGATTTTTTTCTAGACAATGTGAGACCCTGATATTTATTAATTTGGTTTTAATTTTAAACGTAAATTAACCATTTTTCCTATGCATATCTCCAAACCTGTAAAAAAGCCTTATATGCAAAAGAAATCACCAGTATATTTCACATACATAACGGAAATGAATGGATATAAAAAAAATACATGAAAGCATAAATCAGTTTCTAAGTGGTGGGATTATAAAGAAATTTCCCCTGTACTCTATAATTGTCTAATCTAGGATTTGTATACAGCTGGTACCAGCTAGAGGCAAGAGACAAAATGAGAAAACAATGTAGTAGCTAATTAGTAGTCCAATTATATGAAATGATATGACAAACTTTAACTAGAAAAGGGAAGTTAATCAAAGTCCCCCTGAGACTTCATAAGCAGACAGGCATTTTCCTTTTGGAGTCTGCAAGTCAGAAGCAGAGCTGGTTTCTTAAAAGAACACTTCCTCTTCAGGGTAGACCAGGGCATGTTACAGCACAGTTACCCTTACATTGCTTTTCATTTAAAAAAAAATATATATATATTGCCAGTACTTGTTTTTTCTTCTGGGTAAGTGGAATGAGAACAAGAACTTAGCTTTTTTTTTTTTTTTTTTTTTTTTTTTTTTTACACAGCTTAAAATGTCTGTTTTCACTTTAATTATGTCATCCACATTTGCATTTCATCTTTTGATCTAACAGGAATTGCTTTACTGTCATTTTATACAGCAAGAGTCATTTAGGGAGTCTAGTGACTTCATAATGTGTTACAAAACAAGTATTTATTTTTTAAAGAATTTATTTGACATCTTCAAAGTGTAATATCCTTTCTTTTGGCTAGCTTTCATAAATCTGAATTTTGACAGCTTGAAAAAATTTCCTGAAGAAAGTATGTCTGTTCTGACTACAGACTCATGTTGGAGTTGGAGTTGTTCTTAATTCTGTGGTTGCTTTTTTAACAATATCAAGCCTACTCTTCAAAACAAATGCTCTTATTTATTAAAGTATATTTTGATGTACATTGATCTATCTTTTCACCAAACCATTACAGAAGCTACATCTGCAGAGCAGTTGAAAGTCTTGATTGTTCAAATGTTTGGTGAATTTCTAAATTTCCATTATGTCCATGCATATTTCCCTCATGTAATGACTGAATCTGTTTTCAAGGAGGATAACATGCAATTATATCTCTCCATTTTCAGCCGCATAGGGTGGCATTGATTTGCATACTGTAGATACCTAAATTTAGGTGTCAAAATGTACATCTCTACAGGTGAAGTGCATGTTAAAGTGCCTAATACAGTCAGAGGAGATTGAGGGTTTCCTTTGTTTCAATTGCAATCTGAGACACTCTTTTATCCAATACAGTTGGATAAAAGTATTTCCAGATTCCTACGGGTGGTGGATTGACCTTGGTCAGATGCCAGACTCCCACTTAGCTGCTCTCTCACTCCCCCTCCTCAAAAGGACAAAGGGAGAAAATAAGATGAAAAAACTTATTGTTTGAGATAAAGATAGGGAGATTACTTGCAAATTATTGTCACGGGCAAAACAGACTTAACTTGGGAAAAATTAATTTAATTTATTGCCCATTAAAATAGATTCAGAAGTTGAGAACAAAGACAAAAACGGAAACATCTTCCTGCCCCAAGCCACTCATTTTTCCCAGGATCACCTTAATTTTTTTACTCCGTATTGCCCTGTGCCCTTGCACCATTTGAGTCAGGGAGGTTGGGGAAAAGATGACTGTGGTCATCATGTAACAGTTTCTCTCTGCTGCACCTTCTTCCTCCCACTTTGAGATATTTCCATTGTGTGTCTTCTACGTGGCTTGCAGTCTCTCAGGATATACTCCAGCATGCATCCTTCATGGGCCACAGTGCAGATGCTACTGCAGTGTGATAGTCTCCATGGGCTGCAGTGAAATATCTGTCTGTCTCCATAGGTCGCAGCTCCAGCATGGGCTCTCAATAGATGCCAGTTTCTTCAGGAAATATCCACTTGCTCCACTGTGAAGTCCTCCTTAAGCTGCAGTGTGGGTATCTGCTCTGGTGTGGCCCTCTCCATGGGCTGAGGGGAGTCTGTTCTGGAGTTTGGAGCAACTCCATTCCTTCCTTCTTTGACCTTGGTGTTTGCAGGGTTGTTTCTCACATATTCTTTATTACTCACTGCCTGTGCAGTGTTTTGCCTTTTCTTTTGTACATTTTTCCCCATGGTACCACCAGCTTGGCTGATGCACTCAGTTGTGTCCTGCAGTAGGTCCACTGCAGCCAGCTGGAATTGGCTATGTTTGGGCAGCCTCTGGTCTGCTCTTACACACCGCATTCCTGCAACCCACTGCTATCTAAGCTTTATAATTTACTCCCCGTATACTACATAAGTCTAGTGCATCAAGTTTCTACTCAGCACAGTCCGTGGATTCTACAGAGCTTTCAGATGATAAAATATATGTGTTTCATTTTAGCTCTCTGCACTTGGTGACTGATTCATTCATCTGTGCATAGGTATTCAATGGCTTCCAGGAGCCCTTAAGGTATTCCTGGCTGATATTCAGATGCTGTTCTGAAAAGATATGTGTCTCCTCTAAGTTCTATGTGAGATTTGCCGGCTTGTTGCAGGTAATGGAGATATGATGTCTCAGGTGACACTGATGGCCCAAACACTGATTGTACTGAACAGAGATTCAATTTGTTTGCCTACATGCAGACATTTACTGCCATCTGCTACTTCTTAGGATATCTAAACATCTGGACGGACTAGCAGACATGGCTCAGAATGACAGCAAGCTTGCATTATTTTGCAGAGACTGTTGGAATCCAGGTGGGATAGCCCAGAAAAACTGCAGGCACTGCTGTTCAGGCAAATGAATCCCATCATGATCTTAAAATCAGACAGAATCCATTGTGTAAACAAAATAGTTTAATTTTGCCTAAATCTTCTCATCATCATATTCTGACTGAAACACCTAGAGCCATGTCTGAACTTTATGGTGTCTAAAGAATTTATGCAGGACTTGCAGATATTTTACAGGACCCAGAAGAAATCCATCACTTTCTGGAAGACAGGAGAAAGCCAGACAGGACATGCTGAGGCATGCAGACACTTATAGGCAATTGAGTAGTTCCTGATACTAAATTTAATTCATCATTTTGCATTACAACCATATTTTCTCCTCAGTGCCTCATTGTTATTGCACTCAAATAGAAAACAGAAGGTAGACTAGCCACCCTGCTCTCATTCTTTGTTTCATTGTTTTACCTCCTCCTGCAAAACTCCCCTGTGATCCAAGACTATTGTGCTGCTGTGAAGGTCAGCACAGTTTTAGATGTTTCCCTGGTGTAATGAATAAACACAGCTGATTTAATAGAGCTAAATCAATTGCACTGGATTTAGATAACTGATTCTGTTTCTAACTTCTAAGCACTGCTATGAATATAGTGCCAACACTTGGCATCATATTTGTATTTTGTATTTCATATTTTACTGATGTGCAGTTTCATGAATATAGTGATCATCTCATGTAAAGCAATAAAACCATAAAAGTTATTTTCATCTGTATCTGTAGTAGTTCTATTTCTGCTTGTTCATTTATCCACAGTGATAACAATCAGCAATTCCACAGAAACATATTCTTGAACTAAAAACCATAATTGTAATCAGTGTGAAAGAATCTGATGAATAAACCCTCAAATAGCACAAGTACAGCCTCTCTTTTTATTCTTTTTGTACAGAATTATTTTTATCCTCATATTCGTGGTCACTGGCATGATGTCATATAAATTTATACTGATATTTTTATCTGTGTATGCATGAAAGTCTTTTGCAGTGCAGTTGGGTGCAGGCACAACTTCATTCCCAATGATTAACTTCTAGCTATTATAGAGAAGAGGAATTCTGAAAATCTTAAGATAAGAAGGAGTACTTCAGAAAATGGTATTTTATTTTATTTTTTGTTAGACATCTCACATTCCTGTATGGCTCTAGAGTATGCTCTCTTATTTAGTGTACAATATTTTGGGCACGTTTATGGTAGGTTTGGTTTTGAAACTAGCAACTATTAATAATTTGTGAGGATAAAGGCATTTTTCTCTCTCCAGTTTTGGTTCTAAGAAAGGAATACTTCTGAAGAAAAATAATGCTACTAAGATACTGTATTTTTAAATAATTTTTTTGCTGAAAAAATTTATTACTTAGACTTCCTTCACAGAAGTTTTTTCTGTGTGCTTGACAGCAAAAAGAGAAAGTTTACTGAAATAAATCTAATGCAAGTTCTCATTTTTTTTCAGTACACTGTGTGGAAGAGCTTTATTAATTCTTCAGCTGATTTCAGTCAAATCAGATACACTGATGCAATTCTTGAATCCACTTATATTCTTACAGCTGCATGGAAATATGCGATTCAGTACAAATCAGTTGATTTATGTGCCACAGCTACAAAATACCACAATGCAAGACTATCTTCAGTAGTCACCAGAAATCCACGGAGAGGAGATGTAAAGTATCCTAACCATTGGGTAATTTCTATGATGTTGCAGGTTTCTAGCTCTGTTTAGGAAAGAAACTTTGGATAGAGAGAAGCACTGTTTAAGATTTTAAGTCTTTAAAGACAGAAGACATTTATCAACTCTGTCTTTTGTCAGTTCTTATAACCACTGGCCAGACAGACTTGTAGTATTGATATTTGGGTATTTCATTTTGCCTTCTAGTATATAGTCCTCAGGTTCCAGATAATTTTGTAGAATCTGTTTAAACCTTTTTTTGTTTCTGTTTTGGGTTTCCTCATGTTTTGTTAGTTGTTGAATTTTAACATTCATTACTTCAATGGCAATGAAAATGACTTTTTTAATTTTAAGGCTTATCATATTTGCACAATATATTCTCCATTGCCAGCTGATAGGCAGTATATATAAAAAGAAAAAGAAATCATATTTGCATTTAAAAACCCAGTATAATCTTAGGCAATCTACTTATATAGGTAGCATAATCTTTGTTACTGTACAAAGAGAGTGTGATTCAACTATTGAGTATAGGTGTATGCTTTAATGTGAGTAGATCACTCTTCAAATTCTACTGAGTCTATTGCTCACAGTAAGATAATTTCCTTAGGCAGAATAGAGTTTTCCATAGACATCTTATGCCATTTAACACCTCACCTGAATTTAACTGCCACTTTAAAAACACACCAGTTGTCCTATGTTGTACCTGTCAAGAGCATGTGGATATCTCAGATGCCTTAGAGCAGGAAGCTGACTTACTCTCCTTAACTGTTTTGCTGATTATAGGAGCTTTGACTCTCAGCCTGCACACATTCATCTCAATTTAGCTGCCCAGACCTGAGCCCACCTCCTACATGGTGGGCACTGGAATCACATCCACAANTTCCTTTTCAGCAAATAGCCAGAACTATTTTTTTCAACAAAGATCCTCTTTTCCTCACAGAAATGCAAGGAAAAAACTCGTAGTGTTGAGGTAGATGAAAAAAATCTCTAGTGACAATAAAGTCCAGTGACCAGGGGACAAGGGAAAGTCAGTCTGAAAACCTTGATCTATTCCTGTCTGTGCCGTTTATCTCCTTTATATACCAAAAAACGATTCTGCATTTAAGTACTGAAGTTAGAGTGTGTATAATCATAAGAAACAGCCTACATAAAAACTCCCCCAGAAAATGTTTTCAAGCAACTGAACAGAGTTTAGGCTGCTGACACAGGAGTGTAAAATTAGATTCCTAAAACATATGGTGTGAATATATTAATCAACTTCCAATTTTACTGCTCTCCCTTAATTTTTAGTGAAATCATTAATGCCCTCTATTTCCCGTAGCTTATGTAGCTAAACCTATGCATGCTTTATTTGCCTAAAATGGGACTGAAATTGAATCTAAGTATCTAAATTCCAAGCTGTGTGCCTGGGAACACCTCAGCTGCTGTTAATCTGATGGGTGTCCCAGCCCAATGAGTACCACATGAGTTTTTAGGATGGAACATTTGTTATTGCACTTTTGCTACTGTTTTGACAATGACAAGCACATCAGTATTAGATATACCTAAGCAAATTATGAGTAATTCTGTGTAAACCACCGGAAGGGCCTAGTATTTTCAGAGGATGTCTAATGATGCTGAAATGCTCAGGCTTTTTGTAGTAGCATAGCTAGCACTTGGAATAATAGGTAATTTAAATCAGCTAATCAGCTGCATCTTTTTACAGATTTATTTTTTTTTTTATTTTTTTATTTTTTTTACAGCTGAAAACATTTTCAGGAAGTGCTCAGTTCCCAGATCAGCCTGGGAGAATTCACACTCAAATACCCTGGGACAGTGTTCTGATTACCAGATTATTAATTGAGCAGGTTGAAATCAGTGTTAACGGCAAAGCTTTTTCATTATGATTAATATATTTCAAGATACATTTGCTAAAATGAATGTAAAGAAAAGACATATGACTAGTACTGTGTAATTAGATTATTTAGCAAGGAGGGAAAATGTAGACCTTAGTCTCTTCCTGTATTATTTTTAAATGTCATCCAATATCTGCTTAATTAATATAGGATCAAAAGCTACAACTTACATATTCCTATTGGCAGGAAATCGTCCCCTTCCTAACTTAATCCATAGAATCATGCAATAATTCAGGTTGGAAAAGACTAATATCATCAAGTCCAACGGTTAACCAAGCACTGCCAGGTCATCACTAAACTGTGTCCCTAAGTGCCACATCTGCACACCTTTTAAATATCTTCAGTTATAGTGACTCAACCACTTCCCTGGGCAGTCTGCTCCAGTGCTTGATAACCCTTGTAAGTGAATATGTTTTTCCTAATATCAAATCTAAACCTCCCCTGCCACAACTTGTAGCTGTTTCTCCTTATTCTGCCACTTTTTACTTGCGAGAAGAGACCTATCTCCACCTTGCTACTACCTCCTTTCAGATAGCTGTAGAGAGTGAGAAGGTCTCCCCTGAGCCTCTTTTTCTCCAGACTAAGCAACCCCAGTTTGCTTAGCTGCTCCTCATAAGATTAAAGACATAATTTCCCTGTAGTCCTAGGTCTTGAAAATCTTGTAATTGTGCAAGGATGAGTATCCCACAACCAATGCAGGTAACAAGTTCCAGTGCCTGCCTGCTTTGTTAGCATTTTATGAATAGGCAAAAACAGATCTGAAAGATTTTCTTGCCACTGAACAATTTTGTATGAGAAATTTTCATATATTTTTATTAAAAAAAATATAAAAGGCTGAAAGCTGGAGCATACTAGGCAACAGTATCTATATACTTGTAAGAGACCTCAAACTCTCTTCTGTAATCTGGATATGTATTTGTCAGAGTTACAAAAAGAACTTATTAAACTTCATTTGCAGTTTTCAATTATACAGCAATGAATATTGTGTCAAAGTGATTTTTTTTAAATTTAAATGATGAAGTACCAATTCTGTCACGAAATTGTGAAGCTCAATAGAAAGAATTTAATAAAATTTTATCACATATGATCTGAAATATATCTAGACATTATTGGTCTCACCTCCCTGTGTTTCCCTTTTCAAATGGCCACATTACTCAGAGATCTGCATACATCAATTTTCAAATGGATATTTACTGAAATATTATAGATGTGCCATCCAAAATACTTGAAATACTGCAGATTTTATTTGAAATGGATGAGTTTTTATTTTACTTTAAGAAAATAAGTAAAAAATCCACCAAAATACATGCACAAGACTAGCCAACACACAATTTTAAACTCAGAGAAAATACTGAACAGAAACAAATTACTTTTCTGTAGCTGCAAAAGCACCTAGCTGTGCACAATGCTATTAATACCATAAATCATTGTAAATAAAGCAGTAAAAGCAGTAAAAATAAGTAAAGCAGTAAAAAAAAATAAAGCAGTAAAATTTTGATTAACTGTAACCCTAGAAACCCACCCACATCTCACTAAATTTCCCCAGCTCAGCTACTTACAGAAATATACAGGTCACAAGTAGACCCTCCCATATCCATCAACACATTTTCCTTTTCATTCTGTCACTCCTCCATAATCTGTCTGTGTAACAGAAAATCCTTAAAAATCATTCATAGGCAAAGATATACCTATGCCTTAACAACTATAGACAGCTAAGTGCCAGATTTATCATCTGTACTCCAATACAATTAGAACGCGTGCATGTTCAGTGTGTGATCTTATTGCTATCTAATTATCCCTAATTCTTTCATCTTCTGCTATATGCCTAACTTTTTCTTTCTACTTTTTATCTCAATTGTTTTAGCTGACCTGTGTCAAGATATGAAAGTCATAGCAACTTACAATTAAATTGTCTTACAATTAAATTTAAGACTCAGTGTACCCCCTTTTAAATATGTATTTCTGGTTTAAATTTCATTAAGTTTTGTCTACTCCAATGGGTTTTTTTTTCTGTAAAAATAATTTTTTTGTCTTCACTATCTAATGATTCACAGATTATTCTTGTAATTTAGAACCATTACTAATAGATAGAAAACCCAGTATCTGAATTTGTTATGAATTGTGTTTGTTTTTTATTTATTATTTTCTATAAGGGAAAACTTGAGGAACACAGCACAAGGAAAAGATCATCTTGATAAATCACAACATTACTTTTGGAGAACAAAACTATTTGACCATTTAAGTCATCTAAGTCTAGTATTAAAAATGAGTAATATCTATAGCGACTTTGATGAGACATACATCTGACAAATATTTTTAGGGCTTTTTCTGACTACTTAGCTCACTTTCAACCCCACTATGTCAGACATTGCATGGAAATACTTCAGCTAACTCTCTCAGCCTTCTTTCCACATCTTTCCTTTTGGAGTGTTGTCGCACACACTTGATTTTCTCATTTTTCATTGCTCAAAACTATTTACAGAATAAATACTGAAGAAGATACCAAGAGTATATGAATTATGAAGGTTTTAAATTTCTTGACTCAGTTACTCTTCTATAATCTTCAGGCTACAATTCCAAGACCAGCAACTCCCAGTGCAAGGACTACATACACTCAAGTGCTTAATTATTGATTAATATTGATTAGATATTTAATCAAATTACTTTTTAAAAGGTTACTAGGCTTGGTCAACACAAGCTTTATATTACTGAATTATATCAGTATAAGTAATGCATGCGGTGAATATTAGTCAATGGTACCAAAACCTTTGTATAAATTATCTGTTCTGCTAGTGAAACATCCTATATATATTGAACTTGTGCTAAAAATAACAGTCACCATGCAGCATAAAGATTTGGAATTGAATGCATCATGCATACTGTTGTTTAGTTTCATATGGTAATTTCTTCTAGAAAATAATTTCATCTGTCATAATTTGTAACTAGAGACTATAATAAAGTACAAGAAGCCTTTCACAGAGGCATGGAAGATCAAAATTGTTTACTTTGTATAAAAAATAATTTAATTGTGTCAGGCGGGGAGAAGGAAAATTTAAGGAATATTATCCAGTTTAATGAGTTTACAAAAAAGGTTTATTTTAGCAACATTTACCTATAAAACCTCTAAATTTACTAGATATTCACTTTGGGGGCAAACTAAACATTGAAACTGTTGAGAGATTCTGTTTGTTTCAGAAGGAAAATAAAGAATACAGTAAGAAAATGTCGTGTTTTCTTATGGATTTCTTTTAATAAAAAACCCCGATGTTTAATTTAATTGGGCATTTGTATTTAGGAGGTTTGATTCACTTCCTTTCTCTTTAGTATTTTATTTCACAAGGGGATAAATATAGATAATTGTGAATTGGATAACTGGCTTATAAACAACTGATTACTGCAATCATTTCTCTTCCTACATGGAAATTAAGTCTACTGGTTATACTGATAAAACTGAATACCTACTTAGGGAAAACAGGAGAAGAAATTATTACTCTAACTATGCCAGTAAATAAACAAATACTACTTCTGCAGGATGCTTAAAAGTTCAGAAATGCCTCTGATTTTTGAATGTCACTTTTAGCAAACGGGTGGAGCTGAATTCTGATTTTGGAGAGTAAGAGAATAAGGCCTTGTATGGTGGTAGGGACTTATAAAAATACTACATATTGATGAAGCTTAATTATTATTTAAAATAATTTAGATCTAAAGGAAAAACAAACTATGTCTTACATTATTGGGTAAATCAAGGTATGCAAGCAGTTACAACAGAGTAACTTATATCCTATAAAACCATGTTTAATTTACCTTACAGTCTTCCCTGCATATGATGAGAAGCAAAACAAAAATGTCCAGTCAAGTTTTGTGTATCTCCAGGGATGGAAACACTAATATGAAAAACTTGTTACAGTGTTTGACTACACTAGCATAAAAAATAAATAAATAAAACAACCATCTATTTAAGCCAAATTTACTTTGTTTTAGTTTCTGCCCATTGTCTCTTGTGCCATCACTGGGTGCCACTGAGAAGAATCTGGCTCTCTTTTTCACTCATTCCAATCAGGTATTTCCTGAAAATAAAACGGCATTTTTTTTCAGTATATAATCCATAACAGCAGACTTCAGTACTAAAATACTTGTTTATGGAACAACTGATTAACTCTTTTAAAAATGTTATTATTATTTTCTACTACTTATCTACAGTTATTGCAGAAGGATTTTTTTTTCTGATTTCTGTTAATGTTATTCGTTATTTTAATACTCAGTCTTCAACTAGGCTTTAAATCATCCAATTAGCTGCAAAATAATGCTTGATATATTACCTGAGCTTCAGTTATCTTTCGGAGTGACACTGGGTATGAAATTTCTGTTAATACACTCTGGATATCATGTTACCCTGCAGAAGACCGGTGAGCAGACACCTCTAGGAAAACCAACTCTGAAATAGGAAGCATTATAACTCTATCTCTGAAATGGTCTGTAGCGGATCTGTTTTTAAGTGGGCTGAGGGAACAAGGCTGCAATGAGAATCTGAATCTGTCTTCCTGTACAGCATAGCATAGATGTTTCAGCTTGACTGGGTCCAGTTCTGGGATTTCTAACGTACCATTATAACGCCTGATACAGCTATAGAAAGATTTTGATAGCTGCACTGAGATAAGGGAGTAGTAAAAAAGAACAAACCAGAAAGTACCCTAAATTTATTCTATCATCTCAATGCAATGTTTGGAAGTGCTCACCTCTGAATAAGCTCTGGCCAAATTGAATTCAATGGCAATCATAAACACTTCAGAAAATACCAACTTCAAAAATGAAAGTAACCCCAAGTGAGGTTTTGCTGATTATGGCAACTATGTGAAATAATGAATGCTTTGTGCTTTTGATGAAGCTTCCTTTTAATGCAGTGAGTGTAATGTCTTTCCTGCTGAATTTAATAACTGTTTTGCTATTGATTATAGTGGAACTGGGATTTTATCCTCTGTCACAAAGGAGTAGTAATTTCATATGTATCAACTCTAGAGTTTTTATGGCTAAATGGCAAAAAAATAATAGTACGATGCTGCTGTTTCCCTGAAGATCTCGTAAGTAGATACAGTACGTAAAAGCAGATGCAATAAAGAAGTGGGTGTACTGGGAAAATGAAAACAAAGAAATCCCAGAATCCCAGAAAGGAAGAGCACTGCACCAAGCTTCCTAGATTCCTGTTTTCCTTTTCTGTTGTAGAATCACAGATTTATTAGGGTTGGAAAAGACCTCTAAGATCATCAAGTCAACTGTTAATGCAGCACTGCCAGGTCACCACTGAACTATGTCCCCAAGCACCACATCTACACATATTTTAAATACAGGGATGGTTACTCCATCGCTTCCCTAGGCAGTCTGTTCCAGTGCTTGACAACTCTTTCTGTGAAGAAACTTTTACTAATATCTGGTCTAAACCTCCTCTGGTACAACTTGAGGCCATTTCCTCTTGTCACGTCACTAGTAATCTGGGAGAAGTTATGAACCTCTACCTCGCTCCAAACTCCTTTTAGGTAGTTGTAGAGAGTGAGAAGGTCTCCTTTTCTCCAGACTAAACAACCCCGCTTCCCCTAGCTGTTCCTCATAACCCTTATGCTCTGAAAAAAACTTCACCACCTTCATTGCCTTTCTTTGGACATGCTCCAGTACCTCAATATCTTTCTTGTAGTGAGGAGCCCCAAACTGAATATAGTGTTCAAGGTGCATCCTTACCAGTGCCAAGTACAGGGGGAAAATCACTTCCCTTGTCCTACTGGTCACACTGTTTCTAATGCAAGTCAGGATACTGTTGACGTTCCTGGTCACCTGCCGCACTGCTGGTTCATAGTCAACTGGCTGTTGATCAGTACTCAAAGTCCTTTTCTGCCAGGCAGCTTTTTAGCTGCTTTACCCAAAGCCTGTGCTGTTGTATGGGATTTTTGTGACCCAAGTGAAGGACTCAACACTTGGCCTTGTTAAACCTCATCTGACTGGCCTCAGCCCATTGATTCAGCCCGTCCAGATCCCTCTGCAGAGCCTTCCAACCCTCAAGCAGATCAATATTCCCACTCAACTTGGTGTTGCCTGAAAACTTACTGAGTGTCCACTCAGTCTCTTTATCCAGATCATTGATAGAAATACTGAACAGGATTGGCCCAAACAGTGAGGTCCTGGAAACACCACTGATGTTACATCTGTTTATAGAATATGAAGCAGAAAATTTGGTGCAAGAAAGAAAGAAAGGATATTTCCTTTAATATAACTGTTAACTGTGTGGGACTGTGAAAGCTAAGTTAATGTAATGTTAATGTAAGAAATTGTAATAATTTTGAGTTGTTACTGGAACCTTTGAGGGTTTTGGGGTTTTGTTTGTGTTTTTTGAAGGTGTCAGTGAAACCATCTGAATAAACATTACATGTGTTTTGAAAATATTTCAATGAAATCAAATTCTTTTAGATAATAATGAATGTCATTGTACCAGTGGCAATGAGGAGGCAACAAAAAAGTAATACAGTTCAAAAGCTCTTAGGAGAAGCTGCACTATGATACAAAAAATGGAGTATCTAGTTCAGCTGTTAATGTCCGCTGAAGGCAAAGGAGCCAAATACTGCATCACATTACTGTGGATAGGGAGTATGTTTGTATATAAGCTGTATGATATGTTCCAAAGTGATTGGAAAGATGCTTTGTTCTCAGATCTGAAACAGGCACTGACATGGCGATACCAGGACGTTTGGGCTCTCCAGATATTCTCCTGTTGGCCAGAGAGGGGACCCAGCACTACCCCACTGCTGGTTCCATTGGCTGCCAAAGTAGCCCATATGGTTGTGTGATGTGGTTGTAACAACAGTCTTTCCTGATACAGGGTTTGGTGATCAAGTGCAGAGCTGTCTAACAGGTATTCTGAAACAGCACCCATCATGCAATTTGCATCTTTTATTACCTTTTTTTTTTTCCAGTTTCTTCAGCCCCTTTTTATTTGACCTCCCTTTCTGCCCAGCATCAAGGCCATGCAAAGTTGACAACCAAGCAAGGTATTTTCGTTGTTTTACTGGCTTGTACCACTAGAGTGAGCCCTTTTCTTGTCTGTAGGTTGAGATCTTTGAACTCCTTCTGGATCCTGTCTCACTTTTGTACATCTCTGTTATCTACCTCCTCAGAGGCAATGATGCGCTCTAGTATGATGTCTCATGGTCCTGAGCCATGCTATAAATTCCAAGAATGATATCAACAGTAAAAGATGCATCTGATACAGCATGTCTGTGAACTCAGGTGTTCACCAATGGTGTCAGGTGCCAGAGTTGCTTTGGAACAAGCATTTAGCTCTTACATTTTTAACTAGAAGCTGTCCTCTGAAATACAGAGTTATAAATTGATTAACAATGAAGTCCTAAAAAATATTTTAGATGGTCCCTCAACTACCACTTCAGCTTCATACTTTATAGACATTTCTTCTGTACTGTCATATGATCAAGGCCTTCTGTTATCTCTTAAGGAAAATAATGTGATTAAGGCACAGGGTCATTGGACATCCCAAAGAGCCAATCAGAGTTCAAGTACAGAAACAGAAAGAAAGTATGATGTTAGATGGGCACTTAGTTACAAGCACATAGATGAATTCACAAACACATGTTGTGCTATGTGAATAAATATATACATATACACTACATACATAGACAAACACATTGCTTAGCTGTATATGCAAAAGAAAATGTGGTAGCATGCAGAAGCTACAGTCAGTCTCTCCATTAACAGATTACTTAACAGCAGATATTATGAAGGGACTGGTGCCTAAGTGAATGGAATAGACACCACAGGCAAATTTATACAAAACTCAGTATTGTTGCCTTACTGTCATCCCAGAAAGCTTGTTTTGACATCTCAAGTTCTGTACTTTGTGTGTCCAATGGAATGACTATCTGCACGGGCTGAGAAACTATGCATCACCTTTATGATAGAATTTGTTCGGGATGGACTAAGTGTTATTCCTCATAACTCATAACTAGAGTGGGGGGTGGGGTAAGGGGGGGGAGGGGACCAGATGATGTCCCGAGGTTGCTTGCAACCACACTCATTCCATAATTCTTAATTCTCACAAAACACGTATCACAGAATCACAGAGGAGTGATATGAGATACTTATATAGCCTCTCCTCCTAACGCAGCTGTTCCATCATTTGATTATTTTGTTAGCCCTGGGGCTAAGTCTGGAGCTCTGATTTGAAGAGGGAACTGTTGATAGGGATGATAACTAAGGTCTACAAAATCATTAGGGTGGTAGATAAAGTGAACAAGAGTTGTTATTCACCAAAGAGCATAACGTTTACACTAGGAAACCACTCTGAACTAGATAAAAGAAAGTATCTGTTTACACAGTGGGTAGTGCTCTTTTGCAATTTTCTATCATAGGAAGTAGTGGAAGCAGCCAGTGTTAGCAGTTTCAAATTCATGGGTGAATCAATAAATAAAGAAGAAATAGATACTGAAAATAATGGGCAAAGAGACACACCTTAGAATCCCTAATAAAATAGTCAGATAAGGAAAGATTGGAATGTGTCACAGAAAGGGACCAGGCTTGCATGCTCTCCCTAAATGCATCTCTGTGCAAACCTACTGGGGACAGATTGGCCTAGACAGGTCTGTTCAGGAGAGTATGAATTATATTCTTGTCAGTGATCTTCTTTCAAGAGTCAGCCATAGTTCTGTCTGCAACACTTTTAGGAGAGGATTAAACGAAAGATGTGATTAATAAATGGTAACTTCAAAGAGGAGAGGAAGACTGAGAATACCAGTGCCACAGAGATTGATATGCAAAGTATGATTTTTTTTGGTAAGCTTTAAAAAAATTACAGTTTAGTCTATTAAATTAAGGGAACATATTTTAAAATTTTTTTCTATTAATGCCACATGTCATTCTTGCCACACACTAGCCTGAGGAGGTCTGATATAAACCATCTCAGCAGGATTAGAAATAGGATCTTTTTCACAGAAGAAATAAACAATTCTAGTATGCTAGCTCAAAAGATAACAGAGCAAACGCAAAAGATAACGGTAAATACATTGCAGTATCAAACAAATTAGAATTACTTAGTTTACTTGCAAGGTTCTTTAAAATACGATTTTTTTTTTCCTGTCATACTATTTTCTATACTACGAAGGGAATTTACATGACTTTACTTCTACAATGTAGCAAATATATTTTTAAAACTTTTCTAAAAAATAATTTTAAAATGATGCATAGAGATTTTTGTAGCACTAATTTAGGATGATAGGCAAAATTCACTAATGATTTCTTTCCCTGTGGCCATCCCAGGCTTATGCCTGAAAACCACTGCATCTATACTGTCATGTGTTCTTTGGAAATATATTATGCAAATGAAAATTCTAATTGACTAAAGACAGATGCAGGCTGGAAATTTTTGATTACTACCCTTAAGAAAAAAACGAGGAAAAAAAGTATGTATACTTAGCAAAAGAAATTCAGTCAAGTGCAAAACACATATCAGGGGATAAAATTAAATGAAATAAGGTCAATACTATTTTAAGGCAGAAAAGTCCTTTGAAGTGAAAATGGGAGCAAGTAGGACAACATTAAAACCATTGATTGATTCTCTACACATAAATGATGACAAGAAATGTCCATATTGAACCTTAATACAATAACTCGATTGGTAGTAGTGAAACAGTAATCTAAAACAGAATAGACAGGGTTTCAAATACTTATACACCAAACTGAAAATAATCTTCATATTCAGTGAGCTGTGATGTCAGTTGGTTTGTGTATTTCTGGCGATTAGGCATTATTATTCCCTCAGTTTCCATCTATCATGATACATTCAAATCAAGAATTTACATCACATATTTGTATATATAAACTTTAATAAAGATAAAATCTAAATGGGTGGAATTTCTGTGATTTAGGTTTAATCTTCAGTTAACGTTGGGTCATCAATTGATTTCACTGTATATCTCAAAGAGGAAATACTAGGAAATGTACAAATTTATGATAAAAATGTATTATAGAAGTCCTCTGGGGTTAACATGTAAAGCAATATTACCACTTCCACCTTCATATTAAGACTGGATCAAATGAAATATTAAGTATATAGGTTTGTGGGATTTTTTTTAAGAAATGTTACTATATTCCTTTTTAACCTATATTCCTTCTTTCTCCAATTTATACTTTTCTGTCTTTTTACACAGTAAACTGTCTAGTATTATGAATTTGGGTGCAGTTTACTGAATACTTTTTCAGTTTTTACTTCTTTAGCACTTAGAATTTCCATAAATCTGGGTTATCTAGCTACTACAACTACATCTGCATATGCTTTGTGCCATCAAAGTGGTTTAACACAGCTGAAACATCCCGGTGAGTCTGGCTATGTGTCTTTATTCACATAATAGCAAGCCTCAAATAGGCTGACATCTTTGTGCAAAATATTCTGAAATTTACAGGAGGTGATGATCTCAGTTCAGAGAATTTTGTAATGCAAAAGTCAAACTGTAATATCAATATAAAACAAGTGAGCAGGAAAAAAGCAAAAAATTTTGCTTAATAAAATTAGAGCAGATAAGTATGATGTGTGTTATACATGCTATATAATTCAGCATTTATATCTTATCTTGAAAAATGCAAGTTTGAATTTACCTAGCAATTAAACTTTGAAGTTTTTCATAGCTTCTTGGAGAATATATTTGCCCAATGATTGGAAAATAATTTTTATGGGGTCAGTACTTGCTTTACAGCTTTGTATCAGGAATGGAAATAATAAAGAAAGAGACAGAGTCCACAGTGTGGAGCTTTGTTGGGAATAATCCTTTTCTTTTTTTCCTATAGTGACATTTCATCTAACAGTGTATCTGGTTCAAAGTGCTACCATATGAATAGCTGAACAGCTCCTAAGAACCAAGTGAAATGAGGATCTGCGTCTGTATTATTACTGAATCTGGACAGAGACTTTACCAATTTGTAGTGAAATTTAAAATAAATAAAAAAGAAGGGTATTTTAAGAGAAGTTTTCTTTCATGTTTATTTGTAAATTCTCCAAGTGAATCTTCAGACTATTTCTGAAGATCTTTTCAGATCACGAGAAACAGAATGACTGTCCAAAAAAAGTACTATCTACTAGGTTGCTCTGAAAGGTATAGAGTATTTCCTAACTCACTACGTGTTATTTTTGCACACTGCAGGCCTTCTTGCTAGCCACACTTCCAGTATGCTCCACATCATGGCAGTATATAAATGAAAGTGTGCTTCCTTTGTTGACTTTGTTCTGCGCTAGCACTCACTTTTCACCAGCTTACTAAAAAACATTAATAGATGCTGCAGGACTCGTTGGTCCCTTTGTGTGGTTTGCTCTCAGACTTACTCGGTGACATTAAAGAGAGGTGCTACTGAGCCTCAGAGCTAAGAGTTCCTTCTGGTGAAACTCCACTAAGAGTGGTATTTCAGGCACACCCTTTGCAATATTATGATCTCCATGCCTGCCAACCCATGAAAAATTTGCCATCAGGTCACAGACTAGGGCAGTTATTTCTGCTTGGTGTATTGGATCAAAAAATCAGAGATACATAGTGATGGTCCACAGAAAATAAATGAGATCTCAGCACAGTAATACTGGCATAGGACTCTGTAACGGAAACTGCTAAGGAAACTGAAAGGAGAATAAAGCCAGATGAGCTGTTCTCCTGCAGGTTACTTAAGGGTTATCAGCTCTGAAATCTCCTACTGGTAAATACCACACCTTTCAATTGCAGGAAGAGCAAAAAATGAATAGTAGTACAAACCGCTTTAAAATTCACACTTAAGATCTAGAAAATGGCTGCCTTCATTATAAAAAATAAAAATTATTTTTTACTTTTATGAGGTTTTGAATTTGCTCTTCTATTTCTTTGCTTTTCTATTTCTTCTGTTTCTTTGAGGGAACAGATATGTATACAGTCAGTGTATTTGGGGTTACAAATTCTGAAATATATATTCAGAGGGGGAAAGAAATATTTCTTTATGTGTATAGCTCTATTTCATGATTCCCTTCTGAAAGATATCAATAGTGCCTTTTGAAATTAACACTTAGCTATAGCAGGAGGTAAACTACCTCTGTAACACCTCTCCTACCCCACTAGATAACAACAAAGAGTAACAATCAGATAGGTTGATAGAATGACTGACCATCAATAGATTTATCTTTCTCATCCTTTCCCTATCAGGGACACATAAAACATAGTAAAAAACTGGAATTACTCTTACATCTGAAGTGTACAGTTGCACAATGGTGAAGTAAAGCTAGTACCCTCATATTGAACAGTTGTTGCTCCAAAACACTCACATTTGTCCTTTCAGTAAAAAGGAGAA
>VWZO01018206.1:0-31286 GCA_013396975.1 Bucco capensis | reverse complement strand
TTTTTTTCCACACAATTCTACATTTGCAAACAGTCTGATACTATCAGTTAGAGTATCTCTATAATAGTATTTTTACTGGGATTAAGACTTTTGATGTAAAATTTCCGGATCTTTTCCGAACTTTTCCAGATTTTCCATCTGTGTCTTTTTCCATCTGTCTCTGATATGTACAAAGAGATCACTATAGAAGAGAAACTGGAGGATAAAGCTGATAGAAACCCTTATTCTCTTGTATCATCACCTTCTATCTCCCAAATTATTTTTTATAAAAGACAGATTTCAGGGATTAATACAGATATATTTGAATACAAAAAAATTAAATCCTTCATTTCATGTTTCTTCAGTCTAAAGTTGTCCTTAGATTGCAGCTTTCACGTTACTTTTGTGTTAATTTAGAATTCTTAATCAAAATTTAAGATCTTTGTAGATGTATGTATTTTAAAAAAAGTATTGTATATCAAAATATTTGAATCAAATGGGCTATTGATGTAATATAGTATAATATCAATCCCAGTTCCAAGAAAAAATTAGAATTAGTCATATGTATAATTCTTTTTAAGTACCTAACAATATTTATTTAATGTAAAAAAAACCAACCAAACAAACAAAAAAACAAAATAAAATTCTAGCTGAAATGGGAATGTAGGGAGTGCATGTCTGACTGAAGACAGGAGACTATTATATTTAGGTATAATTTTCAGTAAATTCATGCTTTAAGGAAACATGAAATTGTTTTTGCATTTGCAGGATTTTTTAAGTTACATAAAAATAGTTTGTCATCTTCTCAAGTTTAAGATGCTAAACTTTCTCCCAGCTGTGTAGAAAAATTTAGAATTTTATGGAAGGACCATGTTATTGTTTGCTGGCACTCATTAAAAAAACAATTGGAGGGGGTGGTGGCAAAAGAAAACTTAAATCCTGGCATAATAATACTAAAATAAAGTCTATGATAAGAATTGATCAAACAGTTTGTCCTTATAAGTTGTTTTGGAAATTCAAACCAAATGCAAGGGTAATAAAAGCAATCAGAGGCAGACAGCTGCAGCAGGTAGGCATAGCTTGTGAGACAGGTTAGTCCTAATATTGGTTCAGTCATGGACTGTCCAGGAGACTTAGCAAAGATTTCATGCTTAACTGTCTCCCCTTTCTCTCCCATCCTTGTTTTCGCAGTACCTTGCTGCAGAATCTTGACCTCAGTCTAAGGGCAACAGAGGTATAAAAGCTGTAATTCAGATGGCCATGGCACATAGGTGTCCTTGGTGTCTTAGTCACCTTCACCTTTTCTTGTAATATTAATTTCAGAGATGATTTTGAAACCACATCTTCTTTAAGTTGCTGTAATAAATTTAATGTTCACAGAAGATGCTAGATTGACAGACTTGGAGAATAAAATTATTCACAAGGCAGGTAGTTATAGTTTAGGGTAGGGATCAGTCTTGTAATTACCACGTTCTTGACTTCAAGGACTTCTCTTAGTGGGACTTCTGACACTAAATGGCAACTGGAAACAAGTCTGCTTTCTCATACTTGTCTATAAATGAAAAAAACCAGTAAGAGACTTGAAGATTCATCAAAGACAAAAGAGCAGTCTGTCAACTGTAAGCAGATTACAGCTGCTTCTGCCAGTAGCAGCTAAGTGGTGCTAATGCCCTTGGCCTGGAAAACATCAGCCCAAGAACTGCTTTACCTCATGAAATGTATACTCATGAAATGCTTATGGAAAGGTGAAATTCTGACTTAAATAGTGGACACACCAGGGATTCCTGGGTGTGCTAAAGCCTTCCCACGACTGCACTTATCTTTTTACTCCACCACCAGCAAGCTGAAGGAGTGCTCTGAGACTACCTGACCTCTCTCTTCACATATGCCAGGGCATTTTAAACACAATTATTCTTTTCCTGGCTGGTCAATCTGTTGTAAGAAACAGACTAAAGCACAGTAGGTTCTTGCATTTGCTAGGAAAAAAAAGGCCCTAGGTGACCCATTCCTATGTCAAAGCCAGTCACCTTAATGCTGAAGGAGACGGAGAGAAGAGCTCATGCTTCTGTTCTGCCTCCGTTGCTGTTGTTTTCACTGTTTTCGCTTGAGCTGCTAATAAGAATTTATGATGTTGTAAACTAAAATGACTTTTGGATGTGCTGCCTTACAAAGAGAGAGAGAGTGAGTGAGTTTCTGGTGTGCTTGTCTATGGTGCTTTTTTTTTTCCTTAAATTTCATTTTAAGCCATTAGGATTTTTCTGATTTCAGTTATGTAGGCATAAGGTCAAGGTAACTTTCTAGTAAATTAATGCACTGAATTCAAATCTGTTTTTACATAACATGATGCAGTGCAGCTCAAGCCTTTGCTTTGTTTATGGAATAATCTGGAGAATGTAGAGCAAAAAATTAAAACCTGAGTCACAGTCTCCATCACATAGACTGAACATAATTTTGCAGAAGTGTTTGTTCAGTGGTACATCAAGAGGCATATCTGTGCATTACCCACTTACGATATGCAGCTTGCAACAGCCATCTGCTCAAATCCCCTTTTCAGTGCAGCCAATCTGAGTCTAAAATATTGATAAACAATCTCTGCTGCTAAATTAAGACTAAAAGAGTAAACAGGGGAATGAATGTAAGTGATAAATTTGCCAGACATCTCTCCTGTGCGTGCTCTTGTTAATATGATAAGAAACATTAAAAATCTGACACATGTAATCACTATTTTCAAGCAATATGAAGGATAAAAATTTTGGGTAGGTTGGTATAGAGGTGATGAAAAGATACTCCCACATATCTCATCAGTATCCACAGACATCTTACTGTGTTGTGGTCATTTGTGTAGCTGTAAATAAAACATCCTGAATTGTCAGTCAACTGTGCGTTGCTGAAGATAGTATTTTGAGGGCAAAACGGTAACAGTTTTTTGCTAAAGAACCACCACTTTTACACCACCTATGGCAAGAATGGAGAAGGTTTGAGGGGGGGGGGAAATGTATATTTTCTGTCTGCTCTTCATTACTATCATTCTAGTCCATTCAGTGACTTACAGAAGAGGCTTTTCCTTGGCACTTGGTTTCTAGACTGATGTCAGGGTCAACTCAGTAATCTATATAGAAACTACAAGAGTGCATCCAGCACTTCACCCAGACTGCCAGCCATGGGACACCTCCACAAAATGCAGTAGAAGAGCAGCACGTCACAGCAGGGTTTAAAGTAGCTTGTTCAGGTACAGGAGGCACTGAGCACAGCACCAAGGAGCTGGAGAAAATCTGGAGGAACCTGGGCAGGGTTTAAGGTGTATACTTAAAGCAGTTAGCCAGAACAAGCTTTGAGTCACTGTAGATATGTTTCCATCATTACACAAATTGGATGCTTTAAAGCTACTAGGAGGAGTTGCAGTTGTATCTCTGGCTCCAGGGTAGCCATATGCAGAGACAACAGCTCCAACCTCATATATCTCACTTCTTTGAAGTAAACATATGGTAGAAAGATAAAATAGAGAAGTTCTTAGAGGTGGAACAATTTATCCAGCTAGTTAAGAGCATTTGGTGAAGTTTCATATCCAGTTCTCCTGGGTGTATGTACTAGATTGGCTTTAGACACAAGCAGTTCAGATGACTGCTTGCTGCCATATATAGGGGTTACAGGAGGACCTTAGAGTCAATAACTAGCCCGAAGGGTGCTATGTGCCTCGTGAAATCATAACATCTCTTGGTCTAATGTGTGGCGTCCCTGCCTATGGCAGGGGGGTTGGAACTAGATGATCTTTAAGGTCCCTTCCAACTTGGACAATTCTATAATGATTATATGATTTGTGTCAGGAGGAAGCTATTACCCTGCCTGCTGAACTCCGTGCTGTCTGTGAGCAGCACTGGTGTGTGCTCTCAGTGCTCAACAGTGCCTGGGACAGCACAAATATCTTCTGAAGTTAATATATAGGATAGGGAATTAAGATACAAGAAAAATAAGGCTTTGAAAGGGACAGAGCATTAATCTGAATCTTTAAAGTGGGCAGGAGGGGGAATGAACATTCCTTTTCATAATAGTTCTCTGACTCAACAGAATGATATGGGAATTTTTACTACCTTGCCTTTTAAAAATCCAGAAGCTGGCAAGTTTTGCAGCCTCCAGAAACTCCTTTTAGTGTGAATGAGATCTTTGATAAGGTGTGTCAGAAACAGAGAGGACTTTTCTGCAGTATTTTCTTGTTTATAGACAATGAAAGCACTGAAGGAACATAGATATACTCAAAGTAAATTAAGAGATGGAGTGTCAGAGATTTGTAAAGCCATTTCCCTCCCTGCTTCTAAAAATTTCAGCTGCCTTTCTTTCTTGTGCTGTGATTTCAGGTTGCCAGAAGCTGCTCCTCAGCCTTCCTATGCCTGCCCGCACCAGCTGCTATTTCTCCCCAATATAACAGGAGTCAGCAAAGCCCTTGTTCATTCGCTGTTTGGTGTTAAATTAGTGGAAACTGTTTCCAGTGTCTGTCTGATAGTCACTTCTAGCTCCTTCCTGCTTTGAACAAATCCCTCTCCCCAGCTAGTGGCTATACAGTGCTGTGACCTTCATTTAGATAATTTTATGCACTCTCTTATCTCTGCCTCACTCCACTCCTTATATGTTCTGCCACTAGAGGATCTCCAACGTATTGAGTCTTCTGACTTTCAGGGAAGTTAATTAAACTCCCAGCCTTAATGCTACTTTAATATTTGCTTTTTAATTTGATTTTTATGTATGTAGTTTTCTCCATCAAACTGCCAACAGTTGCTGTAATTTAAACACAGTAGTGTCTGATGCTTAGATTACCAAATAACTGCAGCATCTTGGATGCTACAATTTCACATTGTGACAAGAAATTCTTTGGTACTTGACTCATGTAAACAGTACTTCATGTAATTGTGAAGGCAAGGAATTACATCTTTTCACCACAAATGAAGATACATAGCAAATCTAAGAACAAACAACCTATGCTTTTTGTCCAGTCAAAGCTGTACTTTTACTTGGAGATCTCAAAACACTACTCTGAGGTTGATGCTATATAATGAGTGCTGATATGCAATACTCGTGCCTTGCATAATGTTATAAAGGCAGAACTGTGTATTTTTGATATCTAATTTGCAGTGAAACACCTAATTGGAATTGTAAAATATGTCTGCAGCTTTTTTTGCATACTGGCTGGCAATGGGTTTTGTCTTTTTTTTTTTTTAAATGCTGTTTCAGCATTTTCCTGGCTAATAGGAGTAGATGTTTTACATCATTTCAGCAAAGTGGAACATTGGAATTATATGACTGAAAATCCATGTTGCCATTTTTCATTTTCATTATTACTCTTTCATAATTAAGCAATAAATATAAGCTATCCTGATCTGTATGATTATGGCAAGCTTTCATGCATACTGCAAACAATGAGAGTGTGGGTGGAAAAAGATACTAGCTACCCTTGGAAAAATACAATATTACTCTTTCAGTATGTTGCTTGCTTATCTTGAACCTGTTCTGAGATTTTCCATGTACTTCAGTAGGATTGGTGTCACAGTGCTGAGTGGTTTCTTTGAGTTAAAATAGAAAGTACATTTTTTCAACCAGCATAACATTGGCTTGAAGATGTTCCTGTGATGAGCAATAGTAAAGACAAGGAGTTTAAGTACTGCTTCTCACAAGGATGAAAACTATTTGCCAAGCTTCTGTAAAAATACTAAACTCTTCCAAACCTTATGCAAATTAATGATTGCACAGGGGAATGAGGCCAAATTTTAAAGCCTTGAGAGCAAGCAAGGAAGGTATCAATTATTGTTCATTTCAGAAGGAGTCTGGTGGAGTCAACTGCACACTTAAACCAAACATGCCACATCCTTTCCTTTGCATGACCCATCAGATGTGGGAGGCTTTGGAAAACAGTGGGGCTGTGACACCCTGCTGGAGATGTGGGAGAGAGGGGAAAACACTATAGGCGTTAGCTGAGGTGAAGGGAGTGTGTATCCTTTGTTGTGTAGTGTGCAGATCCTGGGTGAGCTGTGCAGGGAAGAGAGGTGAAGGAGTAGAATGGAAGGGGAGAGCAGGATATAGATAACAGAGAGTTTATGGAGGCAAGGCTTCCAAGCTGATGAAAATAGATGCCAGAAGTATGAGAGCCAGCCCATATCACATGGTGAGATTTGTTTGGTCATCATCTTGGGACAGCAGCTCTGTTGTTTTGGTAATGTAGCACACCTGTCCTTGTGTTTGCTAAAAATGATCATGGTCCACAGTCCCTGTTGCTGTCTTCTGCCTCTCCTTTTTTGGCTGCTCCCTGTTTGTGTGTTCCTGTCCTGTCTGACGTCAGGGATTAATTTTGGCTTTTGCTGTCACCACAGTTTAGTTATATCAACCCTTTTAAAATTGCTGACCTCAAGCATGCAACTGTTTTAGGTCAAAATGTGACTACATGTCCCCAGGCCATATGTCTGTGAACTTCTTGGGTAAATTATAGAAGTACACAGTTTTTTGGCATTTTTTGAGAGCTTTTTTTCCCCACTTACCTTATCAGCATCACTGTGATGAAGAGAAGTGCTATAAATTTTCTTGACTATGTAAATCCTGTGAATGCATTTTCAGATATTTTTCTGAGGAACAGAGGAGAAAATATATGCTTTTTCTTCTTCCTTTAGTTTCTTAACATTTGATAAAATATAAAGGACACCATCATGTGAGCAGCTAGGTCAAATACTTGCTGTTTATTCTGCAGGGAGAGAGGAAGAAGAGGAAATGATAAAAATAGAGCTCTGAACCATGAAATACCTCACTTTATAATTTAAAAGAGATTGTGTGAGTCATAGGGAGCCATAATTTTATAAACAGCTGCAGTGATTTCTGTAATGCAGAGAACTAATGAGGAATGGTGAGTCTAGCTTGGTTAGAACAACTCTGCACTGCAACACACTGTGCTGAGTACTCAAAGTATGGAGTTTCAGGAGAATTTCATATCCTAGGTGATCTCTGGCAAAACATTCCACTTTGTGCTGCTGCTGTTTCACCATCTAGTAAGACAGACAGGATAATAAAAAGCACATTGAAAACTACTGATGAAAGTTAGGTGGCAGCTGTATTTATCACATTAAATGTACATTCTATGCAACGTTGTTCATGATTATGGATGTAAATTATTGTCAAAGCTGCAGAAGGCTTTTGCTGCTCCTGCATAGATCCTCTGTGCCAACTTTCTGCTCATCATCATTAGGGCTGGGAGACAAATCCTCCCATCACTCCTTTATATAAAAGATCTGCTACCACATTACAGCATTACATTCAGACTTTTATGCTTATTCTTTTGTTGCATGTATTTATCTTCTTTCTGTTTTCTATTACTGTCATGATTTCTCCATTTCATAATAATTGTCATTATAACTATGTAAATCAACAGATACCTGTCTATAGTTTCCTAAAGTTTGTTTTTATGTGTATTCAGAAGATGTAAGGATGTGGAAAAAGCCCCACTCATGTTGCATTGTTTTGGTAAAGCAGTCTCTTTTAAAAGCTTTATGCCTTTCTATGAACAGTTCTAGTTATACATTCTCTGCTTATGCTTTGATAGGAGGGATTCAGACTTCTATTTGTAATTGAAAAGGGGGATTTCAAATTATATCTTTCTTCCTTCTATTTACAAGGTGATAATTTTCTTTCTGAACTAACCTATATTTGGCTTTTAAGTTCATTTGCTAGAATTGTCTGTGTTCTTTCAGACTATTGAACTGTTTTACTGAAACTTCCAAACTGGACCACCTGTTCTTCTGATAATCACAACATTTCTAATAAGTAGCTGAATCAATTCTGTGTTCCTGTCAGTAAAAAAGATGGATTTAAAAGTGTTGTTTTTAAAGACTCTTTGTGGGACATTTCCCACAGTTCTTTCCAGATCGAAAGAACCAACAACAACGCAAATAATGTTCTTGAAATACAAGGCACACAATACCTGTAATAATTGTGTTCACAGGTAGGAAAAGAAAAAAAACAAACCCCAAACATTTCTTCCTGTGTAGGGAAACCCTAAAACCCTCAATTTTTTTCTGGAGTTGTGGGAATGACTTAGTTTATGCCCAATGCTTCTAAAGCATTTGTGTGTAAGGGGTTGTAACCATTAGATCTTACTTTAATCTTCTTGATAAAAATATTAATCCATTCCCTCTCACAGACCAAGGCATAGTTCATTTAAATTTATTCTTGTTCTGGCTGATTGGCATTCCCTTGGGGTGGAAAAAAGGGAATTCAGACCTGAACAGAACATTATAAACTGTTGGTTTCCCTAGAGACTCTGCCTACTACAAAGTTGCAGTAGTGTGCTTATTTAACAGTGTGTTGTGCAGAATATGCTGTCTGCATCATAAACCTTCTGATTAATGGGATGTGAGGTCCTGGGTCAGGTTCTTAAAAGTATTGTTGTGTTGCTCTACTAAGCATAGCAACACAGAAAACTGGGACAATACCAGGGCAATTTTTTTTCAGTATGTTGTGACTTTCCCAGAAATTCCATCCTCATCCCAGTTCACTACCCAAAATATGAACTCAATATATCCATGAAATATTTAGATATCAGCAAATTCACCATCGTCTGATGAAAATCTCTTTAAACTGGAGTGAAAGAGTGCAGTTAGCACATTTCTTGAGACTCTGCTATTACTACTACTTTTATCATGCTTGCTGGTAGAGAAAAAAGCACTTGCAGAATGCATGGGGTTTTGTAGACAATTGGAATTAAAGAAACTGTTGATCCCTGTGGTAATTTGCCACTCCCTGAGATTTTTCTATTGCTCTTGAAAATCTTCTAGGAGATGTGAATCACTGTCTCTCTTCCTCTCTGGAAGTGTTTCTGGTCTGGGACTGAGTGACTGACAACAATGCTTTGTCTATCAGTGTTATATATGTAATGAATGTAATATGCACACATTGAATCAAATACTTTATTTTTATATGTTTAGTCTGATATTTATGCTCATTATTTTTATTTATTTATTACTTTGTGTCCTTCTTAAAAGTAACTGAAGAACATTCCCAATGCTTCTTCAGGTGGAAAATACAGAGGCTGATCTGAAGGAGCAGACCTTTATCTGCAATACTTAAATGTCAGACAACAGTTGGAGATCCTCAGTCTCATCCATTCATTTAAGCAGGACTTTGCTTGGCTTGTACAGATTGATGAGATAACAGCTTGAGACAATGAGAGTTTCATTACAGTCCCATTTTGCTTTATCTTTCCTCTTTATTTGAAAGGCGATTCAGACCTGACACAGCATGTTGTATCATATGCGCAGAAGTTCATTCTTTTGATTTGCATTTAAAGCATCCCATCATTCTATTGCATAGTTATATTATTTTGCATACCGTGCTATACATTTTGGGCTTGGACTGTGCTAACATAAGGACTGTTCAAGCATAAGGTATTGCTCCAGTTCATCCATACCTGTTGTCTGAACTGTAAACCTATAGGCTTCACCCCAGTGGCAGCTGTGGAAACTCTGTTGTATTAGCAGTATGGGTATGACTCCACTGCCTTACTGGCTATAGCTTCCCAAATCCACTCATCTCAATGATTCTCTCTCCCAGGTAGAGTTTGTAACTATGGGTGCTTGCATTCAATCAAAGACATTGTAGTTATGTTGCAAAATCATTATGGACATGAGTAGTTATGCACAAGTAAACTGCTGGCAAACAGTAACTCCTGTTCAGAGCTCCTTGAGCTCTGGACAAGCCATAGACCAAGTTCAAAGATCTGGAGGAGGCAAAAGAGGGAAAGACCCTTAAGTAAGCTGTTCATCATTGCTGCCTTTTGCACAGTGACTGGAGCATATTGCTTCATGTTTTCAACCTCCTGTAAAACACTGAAGGTACTTGTTTGCAGAAACTTTCAACAGAGTCTCTGTAGAGAGCATTTTGGGGGCTTTGATAATCTATGAAAGCCAACAGAGCAGTGGTGAACCTGTGGATGAAACTGTGCCCCTAGATAAATGTGCATGGTGAGGAAGTAGAGGGAATTCATCTAAAAACCTCTTTAAGGACTCCAAAAGAAGGCATGTGAATGGAGCTCTCTTTAAGCTATTCTTGTGTGCGTACAGAAAGTTTTGAGTAGAGCTTGCTCCATTGGTCTGATACTACTGATCTGAAATGGAAGAGTTTTGTTACTCAGGCCTGAAGAACAAATAACTTCAGCAGTTAAAACATGCCATGCTAGGACTGACCCATAGGTCTGCTGCAGACACAGCATACCATGTTACTGTACCCTCTGAAGTTGACCTTATAACTGATCACCTCTAAGCTTTTCTGCTTCTGAGCTATTCCAGGAACTTAGACTTGCTCTGTTGGCTTTGAACCTAGGAATCCATGATCAACTATCTCACTTTGTTCTTCCTGACTTCTGGCCCTTCTGCTCTCTACTTTGTTACTCCAAAGCCTGTAAGTATGAAAAGAGTGGTATACAGACTGATTTCTTCAAGGGTTTTATGTCACAAGGCACAAAGAAATGTGTGTGCCTTGCGATAGGAGCTATCTCTGTGTCACACTGAGGAAGTGAGCACATGCAGATGGCTGAAGTGGAGGCTCCATATTTTATTATATCATAATATTATTTTGTATCAGAAATTATTTTGGAAAGGGAGGAGCAGCTTCTGTAGTTTAAAATAATTTATGGCAACCTCGTGGCCACCTCTTACTATGGATGGACATAAATATTTTAATGCAACAAAAGACTAAGCTGTATATTTTTGCCTTCTGTTGCCTAACCTTGCTCCTTAGCTTATTTATTTAATACTCTACAATGCACATCTCTATTGTATTCTTTTTTTCCTTTATTTCTTGGGTCTGCAGCCTTAGCAAATACTAGGTTACTTTAATGATTCTGTTTATTCAGTGTCTACTTTGAAAACAAACTTGAGAAGTCCTTCTGTGCCTACTAAGCTCAGAAATATACTCACAGTGTTCCTTCTATGCTTTGAATATAATAAGCATAAAATGGCTTCCTTACAGACATTTTCTCCCACCGCTGTGTCATGAAGTATTTGTGAAGTACCACTGGATATTTGTTGTTTTTTCCACCTAACTCAACTTCGAATTCATTTGATCACAGAAACTCTACAGCTCTTGCTTCTCTTTCAGCATGAAGTCATGCTTGTTTACAGAAAAATAAGGTCAGAAACATTTCAATGAAAGGCTCTATTCCTGTGAAAATTTGCCTGTTTGTCAGCACACATACAGACCTGACTGATGCAGTACCGCTGAAAAGTAGGTCTCACCCTTAGGTAAATCCTTTTTTGGAAACTTGACAAATTTCATTCTTTCCTGCCACCTCATAAATATCCCTTTGGAGCGCTCTCTTGGGGGGTGCCAATGCCACATACCAGGGAATAGGATTCAATCTTCCTGACTTTTGTTATCATATGGGCTATGGACAACAGGGAAAAAAATTACGTAATGAGAAAAATAAGCACTTCTAATTCCTTCACAGGGCAAGATAAACTGTGGCATAGAAGAACCTATTTCTCTCCATTATGTAGAAAGGAAATGCTTAAATGCTGCCATCTGCACTGCTAATACCTGAATTAAGTGATTGCACCTCAGTTCTTTTGTCAGCTCTTATCCAACTTCATTAATAGCTCCCTGATTTATAATTAGATTATGCCTGCTACAATTTTTGAGTTTTTCTGGCATTATTATCTTTTTTGTTGTTTGTTTTTTTTTTTTAATTATCAAGTTTTCCATCAGAAGGTGCATGGTTTTCATGCTTGATTTCCCAAGCACCAGGGAAGGAAGCAAGGTATAAAATGTATTGGATAGTCTGTTTTTCAAAAAGAACTGGTGTGTGTTAATTCTCTGTCAGCAAATGGTCAATTTGTTTGAAATGATGTATTTCCTGACTCTTCTGTGTCTGGGGTTGTTTAGCCTGGAGAAGAGGAGGCTCAGAGGAGACCTCATCGCTGTCTATAACTACCTGAAGGGAAGTTCTAGCCAGGTGGGAGCTGGTCTCTTCTCTCAGGCACCCAGCAATAGGACAAGGGGGCACGGGCTCAAGCTCTGCTGGCGGAAATTTAGGTTGGAGATCAGAAAAATGTTCTTTACAAAGAGGGTGATCAGGCATTGGAATGGCCTGCCTGGAGAGGTGGTGGATTCACCATCCCTGGAGATTTTTAAACAAAGATTGGATGTGGCACTGAGTGCCATGATCTAGTAAATGGATTTGAGTTGATGGAGGGTTGGACTTGATGATCTCGGAGGTCTTCCCAGCCCGATCGATTCTGTGATTCTGTGACTTAAAGTAGCAGAACAAGGACAGGCAGTGAAGCCAACCACCACAGAAAGCAAAACAGAACTGCAGTTACACTTGAGGTTGCAGTATTTCAACACAAATTCCCTTTCATGGCCAGATGAGGTTAGTTTGATACAAAATAGTCACTGAGAGTTTTTAAAATGAGTGTCCAAAGGCAATTGCTAGAAAACTCCAGCCCCATCAGAGGAGCTCTGCATGTTCTTAAAGCCTTGCAGTTTTTCAGTAGGCCCAAAGAGTTTATTATACACATAGAAACTGCAGGGCTGTGGAGGTTTCTTTAGACCCTGGATCCAATTGCAGAGAAGGTTGGAAGGGGCTGGAGCTGCAATATG
Organism: Bucco capensis; assembly: GCA_013396975.1. Classification (NCBI taxonomy): domain Eukaryota; kingdom Metazoa; phylum Chordata; class Aves; order Piciformes; family Bucconidae; genus Bucco; species Bucco capensis. Next base: position 18,683 of record VWZO01018206.1, on the reverse strand, counting down.
AGCAGAACTGAAATCTTCTTTTTCAGTTTGTCATTTCACACTTGCAATTAGTGTCTTCAGGGACTTCAATCTCACACAGTGATGCAGTTACCACTGCAGCTACTTGAGTGCAATCTTTCACGTAGGACATGATTTGGCTAGTACAATTACATTGCTTGAAATTAGTTTGGTACTTAGCATTTAATATCCTTCTCTTTTGCTCTGCAATTAGCTTTTACTAATGCAATTTAATATATTTGTAACATTTCTTGAAAATCATAGCAGACATGATATGTCTGAGTACTGCATCCAGTTCTGGGCTCCTCAGCATAAAAAAGATGTGGACCTATTGGAGCAAGTCCAGAGGAGGGCCACAAAGATGATTAAAGGATTGGAGAACCTCCCCTATGAAGACAGGCTGAGACAGTTGGGATTGTTCAGCCTGGAAAAGAGAAGGCTTCGAGGGGATCTTAGAGCAGTTTTCCTGTACCTAAAGGGGGATTATAAGACAGAAGGGGAGAGACTTTTTAAGCGGTCAGACTGTGATAGGACAAGGGGGAATGGTTATAAGCTGAAAGAGGGGAAATTTAGATTGGAGATTATGAGGAAGTTCTTTACCCGGAGAGTGGTTAGGCACTGGAACAGGTTGCCCAGAGAGGTTGTGGATGCCCCATCCCTGGCAGTGTTCAAGGCCAGGCTGGATGCGGCCCTGGGTGACCTGGGCTAGTGATTGGCATCCCTGCTCAGTGCGGGGAGGTTGGAACTAGATGATCTTTAGGGTCCCTTCCAACCTGGCCATTCTATGAAATGAAGCTAAATCTCTTGAACTTTTCCTTATGTTAATTTGAAATGGCAACAGGGCACCAACTGTTGTGAAAATTAATGAATGAGCTACACTGACTCTTTTTCATTTCATTTGAAAGACTTCACAATTAGAGAGCATATGTGACAAACAAACTATTCTCCAACACTACAGAGTGAGAAGAATTTTACCTCTTGTAGGTCTGCATGGACAGATTGTGGGTCCTGGTTTATTTGCAAGCACATTATAGAGTACAGCTCACAGGAGAGGCAACTCCCCTCAAAGTTGTTTTTTCTTTCAAAGAAAAATTTTTTAAAATGTGGAAACATTATTAAACTAAGAAGCAGTGCTTTACTCCTTATTTAAAAACATCTCAAACACAACACTTGGCTTTCTTACGAGTAAGGGTAATTTCTCTGTGTTATTTCTTAGACATTAATTTGCAAAAATTGTATAATGCTACGGCAGATCTGGACTGAATTAGCTTATACTGTGCACAATTATTTTATTCAGAACTGCAGATTGCCCTTTTTCTTGTCCTGAAGAGCTAGGGAAATCATTGGCCTTAACAGTAAAAGCAGACCTCCTGTGCAACAAAATGAGTATCAGGAGAGAATAAGATAAAACTTCTTGACTTCTTAGAATACTTATGAGGCAAAAGAAAACAAGCACAGACAGATAAATTATTTTCTCAGGCAGAGTTAGTCATGTCATATCTCTTAAAGCCCAACTGCAGAATCTGGACTTTTTTGCATGTTGATAGTAAGTGCTGTATTTAATGCTTGGACAATAACTCTGCCTTCATTCTCTGCTAAAATTCCTTTTGCATTTCTGAAAATTGGCTTTTATCCTTTCAGGTACCACAGTACTTACTTGATTGTGTCCCTGTCTCAATATCTTTCTATTTAAGCATATGCTTATATTCCACTATGGTTTTGACATCAACATATGCACATGGTCTCTGCTTTCTGGGCTGGTTTGTTCACTCAGGTGGGAAATTCAGTTCTTCAGTTTTAACTGAAAATAATAAATATACTTTTTTGTTCTACCATTTGGAGTCTCTAATAGCAAATGAAAATAAAATCAGATTATGCGATCAGTAAAACTGTGACACAGATTTCATGCCCAGATGAATTATCAAATAAGCAATTATACTGACACTCAGATTAAAAAATTGGCACCAAAACCAATACATTATTTTTTATATTCTGTATTGCAGTCATATAATGAAAAGACTAATTGGATTTGGATTTGGAAAAATGCCACTGCTGTGCTCCAAAAATGGAAACATTGACTAAAGTGAGAAATAAAATAAAAGTAGTAGGGCAGATGTATTCTGACTGATGTAGTGTAAAGGTTTCACAATTTCATCTCTGATTGAGGCTTGATTTTTAATGGTTATAACAGCAATGAATAGATACAAGCTGCAAACTCTGATGGAAAGAAAACAATAGAATGTTTTAAGGCATCCTTTAGAAAAGGGACATGAAGAGATTTGTCAACAGTAAGCCCATGACTGAGTGAGAATTGGTGATGGGCTCAGGTGGACGTGAAGCTCTTCTGCTTTGGTCAAGCCAGGGCAGATATATTCACTGTGTATAACGCTAGGCAGTCATCTCTCAGAGTGTGCCTGTGCTGCTTTCAAGGACAGTCAAGGTCCTCTTTTGTGTCATTTTTCATCACTTTTCTAGATAAGCGGCATCCTTACTCTCTGCTTGTTGTCAGGCACAAAAGTGGTTTCAGATATAATTTATGGGTCTGATTTATACATCAAAACACATGTCACAGTGAATGCTTAAAAAGTAAATTTTTGAAGTCTGGAGAGGGATGTATAATTGGCACACATTACAGTGTGATTTCAGGACTGTTTGCTCGCAGAGGTTTTAAACTGGTATCTGACTTATGCCTCCTGGAAGCAGAAACTGTGTTGATTATTGCACAAAGCAGCCTTGGTGTGCCAGAGTGCAGCTATTAAGATTACCCAGCTATACATCTGATGGTAATCTGGTTCTTTCTGTCCCAGCTGGAGGGAAAGAGGTCTGTGGCTTTGTGGATCAAAACTGCTCTAAGAATTGCTTTGCTTGCTCAAAACTGTAGGGTCCCTGGATTGTCAGTTCCCACATCATGTATACTTAATATTACTGGATAGATTACTGGATAATTAATTATCTTACAAAGTTGTAGTGAATGAGATTTTGTAAGATATTCAGAATGGAAATTGTTAGGCCAAAAGTGGGAAAGGATTTAAAATCATTTTAGACAATTTCACAGTTTGGGTATTTGTATGAAACATCCTGGTCTATTTTTGCATCATCTGACTAAAGAAAGTTCTTGATCTCAGATCACAAAACAAAAGAACAAAAGAAACTCCTTCCCACACACAAAACCAAACCAAAACCAGAAAAACTACTAAGAAGGGAATTGTTGTTCAAGAGATGGGAGCTGTTGAGACAGTGCTGGGCAAACATGACATTTCAACTGGTATCATGGCATGTTCTGGCTTGGGATCTGTCAACACTTCCTTTATTAGCCTTGGTGTTCAGGCAGGCACAGCTACTGGGTTGAAATTTCATCCTATGCTTGTTGTTCTCTAAGCTCACAAAAATCATTTAAGGTAGCTTGTTTCCAAATTTAGAGCTGCCAGAGACAAAAGAACAACATAGGAAATAACAGGTTTCTGGCTCCTACACACACTGTTTTGTGCTCCTACCCTGGATTTATCAATCTACTATTTTATATAATGCAATTTCCACCTGTTGTGTTTAACACATGACATTTTGCATGAGAAAAGGGGCTGTGTGGTGTTTTTACTCTAAGATTATCAGGGTGCTCAGAAATGCTGTTAAGTATTTTTCATATTGATTGATTTCTTAGGTCACATTCTCTGCTTTGCATCTATGCAAGGCTCGTATGATCCTAACTAACAGCAGAATAAGCATCTCTGTTGTAAGAGAGAGACTGTCTCTTCATCTTAAATTATGAATCTGTAAGACTGAAGTGAGGAATTATTTTGGTCTTGCACAATATGAATAATGCACGTAGCTCCATAGTACACATTGAGCATATTGTTGAGCCAGAATGTACTGTTATGTTAATAAACATTCATAATGCTCACCCTAACTATTCTGAATGTTTTATTGCCAAAAGAAATTGTGATCCCAAGGATGTTGGTCTTATTAAAAATTACACTTATAGCTGTATTATCTCCCTCTCTCCATTTGTCATGGGCAATTAGTCAAAATCTCTGGGTCTTGTAGGCTGTTTCTGTGATGTTGGCAAGGGATTTGGTTGTTTCTTATATGCAGTCTTATCTAATTAAAAAATGAAAAAGCTCCTTTTTTTCTAAACACAAGGAGAATCAAACAACAGGAGACACACTAATCCCTTGCAATTCTCAGCTTCTTTCAAACTGTATTGAACCTTAAATTTTTCTCTGTCACATCAGCAGTGTTTTAAGGCTGTAGGATGTCTTCACTTCCATTTTCTCCACTCCTACAGTTCCCGTCACCCAAAAATGTCTATTTTCAACCTAGTTTCTGGCTGTGTCAATATTCAGGAAAAGGCAGTGAAGCCTCATGGTTGGTTGTGTATCTCAGTTTCACCTTGTTCACAGTGGTGCTCCTCTGGTTTTCACCTAAGGAAAGCCTATGAAGGCTGAAAAATGTTGCTGGAAACTAAGTAGAGAAGCTGTGGCCCAACATGGTAGAACATGATTAGCTTTGAGAAATATTTGGAGGTTAGCTTGCTGATTTGGTTAATGAGCATTAAAGAACAGTTAATTTGTGCATTTAAATGGCTTGGAGTTTCTGTCTTGCTCCTCACATGTGGATAAATTTGACAGTGAAGAAAATTCAGGCAAGTTTTAAATTGGAACTTAATGAAGATGAGAGACACGGAGGAACTCTGCTGTCAACAGTCCCTTTGATAGCAAAAGAGGCTGCAGGGAAAAGAAATCTGTCCTTTTATTGCTTTGATAGTACTAATCTTTGATTAGTATAGGAAGTGCAAAAGGAGCATTTTACCCTCATCAATATATAAAATATATGTTTTTCTTTTATTGCTTCAGAAATTATTCCTATTATGGAACCATAGCTTTTAAGGACAAACTGGAGCATTCAATCATTGACTCTGACTTTCTTTAATATAGGCCATAGAATTTTATCCTGTTGAACAAGTTAACTTCAGCTCCATCATGGTATATATTCTACAGAGATCTTCAGCCTTGATCTGAAGCCAACAGGATATGATAATATCATAGCTTTTTATGATAGTTTGTTCCAGAAATTAAATACCATTATAAATACAAATTTATGTCTGTTTTCTTAACCTTATTTATGCTAATCCCCAGACTTTAATCCCCCATTTCACTGCTAAATAAGAGAATTCTTTGCATTCTTCTCCTACTAATTTCTGATAGATCCATTTTCTACCAGAGCTCTTCAGAAAGAGTGTTTGCATGGAGGACTGCTGAGGTTGCAGTATGTTCCCATGACAGTGAGGGATAACTGAAGGTTCAGCATTAATTTGTTTTATGGTTACATGCAATTGTTTACCAAGCTGCTTGTCACCCTTGAAGGGCAGTGTAATTAACTTCAGTGTAGATGAAAATCCTGACCAAATTTTAGCCAGAAAGCTCATCTTGACATGACATTATAAGCACGCTCTTAGGTAAAATAGAAATAGCAAGGAAGTACCATGTGAAAAATTTAGCAACCAGCGATTTAATTTTCTTAATTTCTGTAGGTGTAGCCTCCTGTGTAAAACCCTAGAGCTCTGCCACAACTGCTTAAGGTGTATGGGGAGCATGGGGGTGTAGCATTGACTTCTACTTTTTGTGTGTTAGTTCTTTTCATTCTTTCATTTATTCATTCTTTATCCACTTCCCATTATGATCTATGCACAGTTCTCAAAAGTGTGTCCCCTCTAAGGTGGATTTGTCACCCACAATGGTTGTTTCAGGTAAGGCTGTTACTGATTCTGACTTCCATCAGTGGCTATAGCAGCTTTTACCATATTCCTAAAACCATGTTTTCAAGAGAATAATGCATTTTATCCCCATACTGAGTATCCACAGAAGTTCTCCCCTTATTTTTTTCTTCCCTTGAATAAGATTTTATCATGTTTTGAGGTCTTGCCAGAATATCAGTTTTCAGACAAAATAAGGAGAGGGATTTCAGAAAGGGAAACCATGCTAAAAATCATGTGTATTTGTACTCAGATCAGTTACTGTTTAAGTCTGTAAGACCAAGTGTACTCATGGCATGTCACTTCTTAAAACTTTCACTCCAGGTGATGTTAAAGTTTTTTCTGCTTTCAGTCCTTAAAGTGAAGAAATAGAAACTTGTACAACTGCACTTTTGGTCACAGCCTAGTGGTTGTTGCTAAGTGTTAACATAGGCTTATATACCATTTCATCTGTGATTTCCTTTCCATACTGCTGCGTGGAATTAAAAACTAACAAAGTCCTAATTAGAAAACTAAATTTAATCTTCTCTGTAAAGAGAGTTTTAAGGAAGCAAATGCCTTCTTTCCTTCTCTAAGTTTGTGGCTGGCTCTTTCCTCTTCTCCTTTATTTGTACTGTTTGTGAGATTTTGTTGAAAATTCAGAGCTTTTAAGGATGGTCATGAAATAGTGGTTAGTCCCATGTCCATCTGGCGATGTCAAAAGTCCTTAACTGCTTCACGTGCCTGTTTCCAGTGATAGCCTATTTATTGGTGTCATTATTAGGAAATATGATGTTTACAGGCAAGTATATAATAAAAAGAGAAAATTGTATGCATCATTTTCCTGTATCCTGACCTGTCTTTAACTCTCTTTCTCCTGCACTGCATAATGTGATTCACTCTTTCTATCCCCTTATTCCGGGAAATGATTGCTCAAAACTAATGCTGAGAGAAAGGATGGCCTACAGTCTCATTTTTCAGCACCTTTCCCAGATAGTCAAGAGTTGCAGGTGCCATTAGGGGATTCCTAATTGTTCCAACTCACTGTGCTAGTACCCAGGATGAAGAGGTGTCAAATCACTTCAACTTGCTGCCCCACTAGGCAAGATCAGAATGCACCACATTGTCCCAGCTACCTGCACTTCATAATTAAAGAAAAGCACAATGGCTGGTGCCAGCACTCTCAAGTAACCCAAGACCCCTGGGGTGAGGGGGTCTGCACCACCACCACAGGGCTTTCAACTGGTTACCTTCATAGCATTACCAGCCTTAGTGTGCAAGTGAGCTGAGCTTTCTTAGTTTATAAGACAGTAAGGGAGCATCTTAAGAGACAAAGAAAAAATGTTGGCTAACGGGAAAAACCTAGTAGCAGACATCTTTGTTGTAGTCAAAATACTGTATTAACTAATTAAAAATGTCTCTATATATACATGCTGATCTTAACCTTAGATATAGTAGAGTTTACAGTATAGCCAGTGATTTCTACATCTGTCATCACCTACTCAAAAGCAGGAGACAAACATTTTCTTCCTTATATCAAACTCAGGCCATTCTTCTGGTCTTCACTTTGAAAGAATGATAATTGCTTTCTAATTGCGGCAAGCTGGCATCAAATGCATCTCTATTCAGACAAAATTTCTCTGCCTGTTTGAGACTAAAAGACTTGTATGTTGATAAGCTTCTTTGAATCTGCTTAGAAGTTACACATTCAAAATATTATTTCCATCTGATGGGAAAAAAAGAAAAAGAATATATTTTGAAATGTATTTTGTAAAATTGTATTTGGATAGTAGTCTCTAAAAGATGACTAAATTATTTCTCATTAAATGAAGATCTCTGGAAAGAGTGTTTTTTTTTAAAATTGATGTTTACTTGACAACCAAAACAAGACTGAGAAGTATTTGAACAAAAAAAATTAATTCTTTCAGATTTTTTTTTTTCTTTGAGGCTTTTTAAAGGGCAATAGAGGTGAGAAATCAAAATGGTATCCACACTAAGGTCAGGGTCTTACTATGCGTACCTTATATAAACATGAAGTGAAAGATGTCTTCAGAAACTGTCCAAAGCACTGACAAGTCTGACAAGATGAACGCTCTATGTAAAAGGGAGAATGTAAATCAGACAACATTTATTTGAACTCTCTAAAGCAAAAAGTAGCATGAGACAAGGTGATTTCCAGTCAAAGCATATAGACTGGCACTTAAGATATCTCTTTGGTACCCATTAAGTTTTAGCGTGGAGAAATTTGCAAATCTGGATTTAAGATTCAGGTACTCAAACTCTAGTGTGGGTTTTGGCATCTGTAGATTTCACCCCCCACGCGGCCAGGAATCTGCAGAGGTTCTCTGCCAAAACAGAGCTGCTGTGGAACATACTCCTCTCTCTGCCTTTTGGCTTTTCTGGGTTTGTTCAGTTGTTGCCAGTCTGTGTTTCTTGTCACTCCCAAAGTCTCTGTGCTTGCCTTTTTCTGAACCTGCCTCTCTGTTTCCTTAGTGTAGCATGAAAAATTTGGGAGAACTCTTTGGAAACATCACTATTGTGTGTGGGTTTTCCATAAAGCTCTTAACTTTGTCTTGTTTTCTTGCATGTTTCCAGAAGGAATTGTTAAGGTGCAAAAGCTGTCTCTGGGAATTGTTAAGGTGCAAAAGCTGTCTCTGGGGAGCCTGCCCTTGTATCTTTGAGTAATTGCAATATTTAAATTGTGTGTACAGTGTGGAACCATGCAGGGTGGTCTAGTGCGCAATTAACACATGTTGAGTAGTTAATTCTTCTGGCCTGTTTCCAGCTCATGCTGAGATGGTGAGTACAGCATAAGCCAAACAATTTGTTCTTCAACCAGGTAACAGTGGCCAATGGAACACTTGAGCAATTATATGCAGTTATATAGTAGATGTTAAATGACTAGTAAACTAAGAATTTTGTAACTACTGCAGAGTATCTCTGTAAGTGCTTCCCGGTAGATTTGTGTATTGAAATTACTGGGCAGTGGCATGTTTGCTTTTATCAGAGTGCCTAGTTCATTAGCAGAAAAGAAAAATACATTGAGCGGAAACAAAGAAGGAGAACTGCATAATAACAACAAAGATATAAGTGCTAATTTAAAAATTAGTGAGAATTTGCTTGGTTTAGTTCTCATTATATTAATAAAAGTGTATCTCATCCATTTTGCTCTTTTTTGTACATTCAGCTTCACATAAAGCTGAATTTTTATTTTCCTCTTATTCCTGCAAAAAAAAAAGAAGTATGTTATATTAGATAATGTATAACAACTATTAAGCATTCTGTAGAGAACTAGGAGTTTTCTCTATTACTGCAGTAGACTTACTGTCAGCAACAGCATCTCCAGGTGATGTCACAGAATGAGTTCCTGTAGCACTTTCTTTTTGTGGTTACTTCAAAAAGTTTGTTTTCAAGTGGTAGAGAGAAACAATAATTGTGGTGCTGAGCATCAATTCAGTTGCTAGAGTTGCTCTGTTACTTCAGTCCTTAAAAATATTTACTGCAGCAGTGTCTGTAATATCATTGGGATGAGGTGGAGTGTTCTGAAGGATTGCTGTAAAATATGGTCAGTTATTTTATGGTGTTTGGGGTTTGGTTTTTTTTTTAAGAAATAGGGACTTTCTACAGGAATATTAACAGTTGTGTAGTGCCACAGTACGGCAACAATGTCTGTGTCATAAAATGCTGTCCTAACAGTTAAAGGATTAGATTTCCGAGAAGTAATTCATATTACTCTCTTTTCATTCATTTTGGGTAGAACTCGAGGTTTGGTACGCTTAGAAAAAAACAAGCAGCCACTTTAGCTGTGTAGGGGAGCAAGAGAGACTCCATTTGCTGCTGGCAAGTCTGGTAGTCAGGGGGTCCTTAGGATAAAGCATGGTCTGGCTCAAATCCATTCTTTGGGCCCTGAGAGCATCTAAGAGTTGGAGACAACATACTACTTTTGCCTACCCTCTGAAAGGGCAATGCAGTAATGGTAATTATGGACATCCTCAGGATGATTGTAAAAGACCTTCTCTGAAATTTATGGTTCTCAGTGACTTTGGCTTTGAGCTAGGCCCTTGGGGAGATACTTTACATTTAGGCAGAAACAGAGACTTAGAGCTTCACATTGGTAGCTTAAAAGGTTTTTAAATAGATAGTTTTCCTCACCTAATGCTTTGATCATCTTTCCCTCTTTGCAGATTTTCACTCACTTTTCATCAGATGAATTACATATCTTTTTCTTTGAGGCTCTCCTAGGCTACGTTCAGATTACAAATGATTTCTAACTTGATATTGCTTTTTATCTTCAGGGAATTTACCAATAGTGCTACCAGCTGTCATAGTTGTTTTAATCTGATTAATGCACTGGCTGTATGTTTTTTTATTGTTGATAGTGATATTTGATTTAAACTATAAATTCTACTCCCAGTAATGTCAGTTTGGTCCTTGCATGTCTGCTTGCAGTCTTAAGACTACATCTTGAGGTTGTAGCTTCCAATTGCTCTTTGTAATCTCTAAACCAGTTTGAAATAAGAATGTTAGTACATATGCACTTCATTACCAAATAGACTTTTAGGATTTTATTAGCATCTGGTGTGTTTTTTAGTGTCTTCCTGGAAAGCTGATTAAGTTTTATGCTATTATGAGTAATTGTATTTTATTTTTTCTTAGCAATACAGTAGTCTGCTACAGGAATGTATTAAGTGAACGATCAAGAACATCATTGTGTGTTTTATTTAGCTCTTTTGCGCTCTCTATTAATAATAATAATAATCACCACAGTGGCCAGACATAAAAGTCTAATTTACAGGTGCAGTGAGCTTATAATAACTCCAGAAGAATTCAGTAATATCTGCACATGTTCAGCATTCTGAGACTCACTTCAGTAATAACTGTTATTTCCTAATGTTAAAACAAGCCAGTGTATCAGCTCATTTTAATATCTGCTGTATAACATAGTTACATTGTCTGTCTACACTACCTACCAACAGCAGTGGCCTACTTCTTTGAGCTTTGTTGATTTATAAAAGGCTACATGGGATGAGCCTGGATTTACCTAGCCCAGCACTCAGAGAAGTGAGCACTGAGTGTTATAAAATGCAAATTCTACCTCTGTCCCTTGACATCAGATGAAAAAATCTGCTCTGCAAGGTACAGATCTGTTTTTAAAACTGAGGATAAATGGATTGTTCATGAAAGTTAAGAAATATGCATGAGCTTAACACAAGCCTTATCCTTGTTAGGTGATGCTTCCAAACAGTCCCACTTTTGTTGTTCTTCTGCTGTTCTGATGCAGTAATGTACCACGTTTTTCTATTTAGCTGAGGAGAGTGGAGTAACTATTTTGGCAAATACTGGTGGCAAACACCGGAGCTTCCTTCTGAAATTTGTCAAAATCTGCATCTGCACAAAGGAACCCTGAGTGCTGAACCATGTACAGCCCTAATGAAATATCAGTCCCAGAATAGGATGCAAGATATACAATCTTACTGTTTGCTCTGAGCTAAGGATTTGATACAAGGCCACTGGATTAAAAGCTTTTAGATCTGCCTGCTGTGTTATGTAGACCCTATTCTGTGATTTCTAGTTTGCACTTGTATTTTGCAATCCACACTGTTATCTGGCTGTTCCTCAATGGTATGAAAGGACCAAAGAAGCAACAGATGAAATGGAACAAAGAAGAATAATTTTAAAACTGTAGAAGTTGGTTGCTGACTGATTGTATGTCCTTTATGAAATGCCATCCTTGTTGGTATCTGAAGGATGAGCATCAAAGTCCAATAGCCTTTTGGCAGGACAGTAAAGGAACAAGAGCAAAACAAAAGGAAGAATAGCAGTGTATGCAATTCTCTTTGTTCCTTAGTAGTAACACAAGATTATTCCTCACAGCAGTGGCTCTGGCTGAAAAGTCTTGTGTTTCCTGGATGTCAGAGGGCACATTACAGCAGTTCTAATACAGCTCTCAGTAAACAACACTGATAACATGAGGTCCTTGCAGCCTTCATGAGCATCCTTGATGCCACTCTCAGCACAGAGAAACTGTGCTGGGCACTTGCTATAGTGTAAAATGGGTACTCTTCTTCCACTCATCTATTTTAGGAATCTTTCCTAAATATTTGAAGAAATCTTAGCATAAACTATTCCTAAGTAGCTGAGGCTTAGTGCATATTGTTAGCTAGCTACATTAGGTATAACCTAGCAGCTATTACATAGGCTGTTTTATTCATGTTCAGGAACACAGAGGCTTTCAGATTACTTGCTTAGGTGGGCACAGAGGTATCAGGGAAGCAAAGTGTGGAGGTACTTGATATTCTTTTTTTTTTTTTAAATTAAATTTGCCTCAAAATACCACGAATAAAGATGACAGCTGGTAATTCATGACTGAAAGGTGTATGGAGCAGATGGGATTTTGTTCATTTGTTGTCAGCTGGTGATACAAACCCAAACACAGTACTGCAATGAAAGTGTTGGAAGAACACTGTTCCTAGGCTTTTAGATAAAGCTCGTCCCAGAAGCTATTCAGTTTCATCAGTTTTTAATTTAGGATTTATTCTGATTTGTCAGATACTGGATACTTTTAATGAATAATTCTTAAAATTCAAAAAAAGTTGTTCAGAATTGGAGTTTTGCAGTGTTTTACTGCAGTTGAGGATATAATTATATGTGGAATAAATAGTTCTTCCAAAAGTGTCTTTATTTCCTTTGTTGTCCATTTTCAAGCTTAGCCTTTCTGAAGACTCTTGCTGATCAATTGTTTCTGACAAAGATGAGTTTTAAACCAAAGATTCTGATTTGATTGGAGTGCCACTGCTATCTGGAGTTATTCCATGTTTTTAGGAAACCAATGTCTGACTCACAGAGCAGCTTTTCTAAACATCATTTGCAATATTTCTGCAATTTCCCAAGCTTGGGCTTTGCCAGTCCTCTTGGGAAGTGGGGTGACCCCAGCGCTAGAACTGGCAGGTCCATCACTAACAGTTTCTCACTATTTCCCTCAAGGCAGCTTATTTTTGGTTTTGCTATAATTGTAGAGACTAATGTCTGATTTCAGCTNCTTCTCCTAGGATGACTGCCAGAAGGCTAATGAGCTTATCCTACCCATCCAAGGATTAATGGAACATGGGTATCACTCCCCACACTTTCCCGTGGGCAATGAGTTTAATGCTCCCTCTGCTGTTGGCACAGTTATCACACCACGGGCCACAGGAGACCCCAAGTAATTTTCAGACTGTGCCATTTCAGCTTCAAGCACTGTAAGAATATATAGTTTACATATGCTTTCTGTAGTTCAAATCCAGCTTTGAGGATCATAGTTTTATACCTTCACCCAGACAAAGTATAATATTCTAATTTATTTCTGCATACAGGACTGAACTTGACTTGACAGTTAGCTGTTTTCTTTGATTACTGACATCTAACAAGTACATCCCTAAATGAACAGTGGATTTTCTGCATGGGATGTCTGACTCTCTTTGCCCTTGAGTGCAAATGGCATTGTGATATAGGAGCAAGTCATGTCAGAAGTTTTAGGAACTTGCTGCTTGTGCATCTATATATGGAGTCATAATTTAAATGTGCCCAACAGGAGCACTGTGTTATCTGGAGGTGTTGAAGCTTTCTGATACTTCAGGAATAAATGAGAATCAAGCTTTTAACGAATCTCAGCATATGTGTTAGTCCATTAGCCACTGTTGGGGGTAAATCTACCCTACTAAAATTAATCTTTTTCAGATGCCTTCTGTATGCAATACGGAGAGGCAGGAGATTCAAAGCAACTCTATTAGGCTCCTGATCTGAATTGTTCTCTGGAGAAACTCATCTCACCCCATGAAGTGAATAGGAAGCATGGTATCACTCACCGGGCTTAAGTTAAGTTTTCTGCCTCCTTGCCAGGCTTCCTCCCCAGCTCTTTCCTGCCCCAGTTTGGTGCATCCCTCACAAAGCAGCTACAGTCATGCCCTTCTCTGTGAGTGAAGCCCTGGGAAAAGGCTGTGTTTTGCTTTACAAAATTGACACACTTAATTTGTCTTAATTTTGTGAGTGTATACTTATTTCACCAATAACAAATGGAAGCATTCTGGTACTTGCGAAGTAGATATACTTATGCAGAACAAGCTGACAGCCCAGAAACATACTTTTCAAGATATGTAGTGATGCATGTTTGAGACATTATGATTATAAATGAGCATCTAAAGTGAAAATTAGCAAGCTAATTTATTAAACATATATTTAGACTTTACATGCACACCTGCTGTTGAATCAATTACTGCTAAGCTATGTTCACTGTAGTATCATAAATTCAGTACACCGATTAATTCCAAGTCTGCTTGTTTGATGTAATATGAAGTTTTATAGTAACATCTGTATGGCTAGGCTTCGCGAACGAAGATCCAGGGAGAGCTCCATCCACGCTCCTCATCAGTGCCTTTTCCAAGTGCGCTGATAAAAAGAGGATAGCAGATAGCACCCTCGAGCCTGCACAATGGATTTTTTTTAGGTGAGACATAGCATGCGCAGAGCTGGACCCACCCTTTAGTCCTAAGGTTCATCTGCCAGGGCCTAGCAAGCTTGGATGCTGGCAGCGAGGTCCTTAGGACACAGGTTTTATTAGAGTGTCCTTCTCTTAGATGGAAGGCCTTCCAGGGCTAAACGAGCTCCATCTGCCTGGGTTTGGAATCAGAGTTGTCCTTCTCCTAGGATGACTGCCAGAAGGCTAATGAGCTCATCCTACCCAATAGTAACATCTAGAACACAGCTAAACCAGTTTTGGTTTCATCTTAGTAACAACATATCTAATATTACAATTTTTCATACAGGTTAAGAACAAACTGCTGTTAGGAAGGAACACTCATGTTCCTTTCCAAGTAATTCTGAAAATAACCAAGTTCAAAAAGTATTTCAATTACTTTGTGCTGACTTCAGAAATTAGTCATTTCCATTTTAGGGTACTTGATTTATAATTGATTTGTTTTGCATCTTCTTTTTTTGTATTCTTACTTTTCCACTAGACTAGATCAGGCTTCTAAGAGAAGTGTGTTTCATAATTACTTTTTGCATCTTTTTCTGGAACACAGTCATTGGTGTTACCGTTTATGTAAAGCAATTTTAGCTGGCAATTTTGTGATACTTGCCTATTGGGGATAGGATTCCAGATTAGTTTTTCAGACTATATTTCTCTCAGTAAAAAAGGTTATTTGTGGAGGACTGGTCTCCCACAGGAAGGACCCCATGCTGGAGCAGAGCAAGAGTGTGAGGAGTTCTCCTTAAGAGGAGGAAGGTGCAGCAGATATGATGTGATGAACTGACCACAACCTATATTCCTTGTCCTTCTGTGCTGCTCTGGGAGAGGAGCTTTGGGAAAATTGGGAGTGAAATTAAGCTCTGGAAGAAGGGAGAGTTTAGGGACAAGGTGTTTTAAGATTTGATTTTTATTTTCTTATTAACTATTTTTCTACTTTGTTCTGATTGCAAATCAAATTGAATCTGTTTTGCCTGTGATGGTAATTGGGGAGTGATTTGTCCTTATCTCAACCTCTGAACCTTTTGTTATATTTTCTCTCCTCTGTTGAGCTGAGGAGGGCAGTGACAGAATGGATTTGGTGGGGACTTGGCATCCAGCCGGGGCCAACCCACCACAACCCATAAAGCACAAGACAACATTGTATGTTCTTTTACTGGAATTGAAAACTTTAACGAGGAGTTAGCGATGCAAATTTATAAAATCATAAAGCATCTATAAAGTTGGTCATTACTAAGCTGCAGTAAAAGACAAGCAGAAGCTTCTCTGAAGTGTATCTATATTTTAAGCGTTTACCCTCTCCATTGTTTGTGAGCATCTTTAATTCATCCACTGATACAACAAACAATGAAGAAGAGAGAACTCCTGTGATGTTGAACAGTCATGATGCCTTACAACTAAGTAGGAAACACAGGGGTTTTTTTTCCTAAGATACTGGGAGACTTGAAATAGGACTGAGAAGTCTGAAAATTGGAAAGATTTTCCTGGAGTGAGTAAACAATTTGAGAGTGAAATAACCATAATTGAAAATGTTTAGGTTTCGAATTTTCCATATGCTTGGCTAGCTTATTGCTTTCACTGCAGTGATAATCACAGTACCAGGACGTTAGCAAACATTTAAGAACATTGCATAGCTTAGAAAGCCTCTGTTGTGAGGGATGGGCAGGTCCCCTGTCGTCTGGTTTGGGGTTTTTTTTGCCTCTAACTACAATAGCAGATGAAAGCATCTGGTTGCTGCTTTGCAAATACATTTAATATATTGTCAGCATAAATATGATGGGAACTTACGGCCCTTGGAATAAAAGCCACGTATTTTATTCCCTTTTGGCATATATTGGACTAACTGTATTATTTTTCTTCTTGAGTAGTATTTCAAATTTATACTCTTGGTAATTTTATTATCATCCTTTTATAATCCTTCAGTGCTATTTACAGAAGCTGTGGCCACATACAAACCAGTAATCAAGACTTCAGGGCCAGAAAGGAGCACGTAAAAAGGATAAAACCAACAATATTTATAGCCTGCTAGTTTCAGGAGGAGATCAGAGTTTAAGGGCCCCAGAGTGGGAAAGAAAATTAAATCCTGGTTTCTTCTGCCTGTGGGATAGTATTCCAACTATGAGACTACTTCAGTAAAACAGTCTGCAGCACTTCTGCTTGTGCTGCTGTCAGTTCAGGCACTGTTTGGAGATGCCTCCTTCCTTTTGGGCCCTTGATGACTTAGTTTGAGTTCTAGACTGTAGCACTTAGCTTGTAAGTACCTAATTAGATCTGTCTGTAAGTGAGGGATGCTCTGGGTCACACCAGGAGTCTGACACAGAAATAAACCAAGTCCTGGTCTCTGAACACTCAAACCAGTGAGACATCATAGTGTTTGGTAGAGCTGGAGGCAGATAAACTTACCAAACAACTACTTTTATTAAAATTTATCATTTAAAGAATAAAATCTTTCCATTTTTGCCAAAATATTCTTAACTGAACAGCAGTTTAACACTAGTGACCTCTGCAGATCTTTCTTAATGTGGATAATCATCCCATTTGTAGACTCATGTGCATCACTGTGCCACATACCTTTCAATCCATCAGTAATTTCTCAGAAGCCTAAAAATTATTTTAAAACCTAATTTAATGCTAGAAGAGGGATAAAGTATTAGCCTGAGGCAATTAAAAGGTACATTTTGCATAAACTTATTCCTTAGCCAACTGAACACTAGCTTATGAACCCAGTGTCAAATTCACATTGGTGATGGTGGAAATTGATGATTCTGCAGAATTAGTGATAAGGTTCTATGCTTTTGCAGCAAAAGAATCTCAGTTAATCACTGCTATTATTATTATATTTCCTGTGGTTTTAAAAAGAAAGTTTGCTATAACAGAGTAATGAATTCAAAAGTGTTTTCTGGCATTATCTTCCCTTTTTCTTATTGCTCCCTAGTTTCTTTTCTCTTTTAAATCTCCTACATCATTAATCTTATGCCTCACACATCAATGTTAAAGTGTCTTTTACGCTATGCCTACAGAAAGCAATGTAGCATACTGTGTGAAGATACTCAAGGAAGTTCTGAACAAGCTAGCTCAAATAATGGGATATAGCATTACACTTACTGGGTGTCATCTATTGTATTCCACTTCTCATAAGGGCTCTTGCAGAGCCAGCTCCAGTATTTTTGACTGACACAGTAGTAAGCTAAGTAGAAATTCTTTTAAAAGTATTGTGCAAGTAAGATGCAGTTGTCTGTGGATGTAAAAATTCATAGAGAGACACAAACCTAAAAATAAAACCTTTTATTTTTTTCTCATTTTAGGGCAATATTATTTAACAAGGAAATGTCAGAAGAAATTAAAAAGGATAAGGGTACAAGTAATCTGATGGAGTTTACAAAGAGGACAAAGATATATTTAAAACCAAATTGAAATGCTGTCATGGGCATAAAATATCCATATCAGACTTAAAATAGAGGAGCTCTTTGATGAGGAAGAGAGCATAGCTTAATGTAAAAGTGGTGTGGGTGTAAATGTGAAGTGACATAAATTGAAGGAGATTGAACTGAGTAACAGAACTGGGCTGCTAACAGCAGCAGAGAAATGTGACTAGCTCTGCTAGCACACATTGGAGTGTCATGATGAGGAGAGGAGCTGGGAAAGGAAGGAGCAAAGAGCTTCCACTAGTCCTTTTGAAAATAGGGATTAGATTCTAAGATTTAAACTAGGATAAATTTTGATAGAACAAGAGACCTTATAGATTTAATATAGATGCTGCAATATTATGGTCTTATTTAGCATGCTGTAATCCATGAACTTGAGCTTCAGTTTATGGGTCTGTCCAACCAGCATGGGAATTTTCTCGCTGATTATGGAGTGAAGGATGATGTTCTGTATTTGGCTGCGTTATTCCAGCATTAATCAACTTTTGCGTGGTTCCTAGCTGTGGACAAATTCTGTTATACAGCCCCTGAGGAAGAAAGTGATTGATTAATCCCCAATTTTTCTACTCATGGTGCCCACAGGTGCCACAGTTTCCCTTTTCCCTGGTACACTGGTACCAGCTCTGCTTCTGTGTGGTCCCCTCTCTCTGCCCGTGTTAGGGCTGTAGCTAAGCAGCAGCCAGGTAAGGTGTTCTCTGGTGGATCCACACCTGAGGTTTGTTACTCTCTAGTTGTTTCCCATCTGTGGAAAAAACAGAGTGTTGGCCATGGTGTTATGACAGGCACGTTTTCCAGTCTCAGCCCTCATTTGTCTCAGTTGGTGGCTACTGGCTGAGGCATGCACAAACTTTTTTTTTTTTTGGATGGAAAATATTTGTGTGCTTGCTCCTTTGCAACAAAGTTCATGTTGTTTGTTCCCACAGCTGCTAGGCTATGGTTGGGGAAAAAGCAGGACAATTCCTGTCTTCACCTGTTCTGTCTGTGGAGGATTACCTCCCATAGCTAGGCACAGTCTGAAAATCACTTGGGG
>VWZO01018205.1:200514-272558 GCA_013396975.1 Bucco capensis | reverse complement strand
GTCTGATTGTAATAGGACAAGGGGGAATGGTGGTAAGCTGAAGGAGGGGAAGTTTAGATTGTAGATTAGAAGGAAGTTCTTTATCCAGAGAGTGGTTAGGCACTGGAACAGGTTGCCCAGAGAGGTTGTGGATGCCCCATCCCTGGCAGTGTTCAAGGCCAGGCTGGATGTGGCCCTGGGCGACCTGGTCTAGTGATTGGCATCCCTGCCCATGGCGGGGGGGTTGGAACTAGATGATCTTTAAGGTCCCTTCCAATCTGGCCATTATATGAATCTATGACTTATCAAAGGCAGCAGTAAATCCTTATACAGAGCAGCAGAGGTGTCCTTACAGAGAGGACAACATACAACCTTGTCAGGAAGAATTGGTTTTTTGTAGGTTTGTGTGGAGTCTTGCTTTCTCCTGTGTAAAAATTAATAATAATCTCTACAACGGCAGCTTTTAGGACACACTTAACAATCATGCCATACTCCTGTGGTTTTATTTCTGGGCTTTTCTTGCTTTTACATCTATGATTTCTACTTAAACATAGCTTGTTGAAAATGTCAGTATCCCTTGGTTTGGGGAAAGGAGAGAACCTTTCTTTTCACAGTGAGGTGAGTGGGGTGGAAGTTCAGATACTAGGTTTGGTGTTGGAAGTGTGATGTTGCTGCAGATTGAGTGTTTGAAATAGGCAAAAGGAACTCTGAGAAGATGTGGATATAGAAAAGGCATATATGGGGTTGTTTTGCAAAATCCTCAGAAAAACCTCTGGTGCCTAATGGATGTCTTTGCTGCTGAAGAGAATTTGCCATCAAATTTAAATGATGGTTATTCAGTCTTTCTTTGAGACCACTACAAGGGATACAAAATTAAACATCTGCTTCATCCTGTCCTGAAATTCACCCTTCAACCTGCAAAAATAAAATAAGGTGTGGTGACTTTTCAATAGGTATTGAAAGTTTTATTATAATATCTACGGTGCTTAAAGCAACTTTGCTAAAAACTCTAGAAAATGTAAATTATCTGCTATAAAAAGGAAAATGATTCCTAAGCAATAATATGTGCTGAAATAACCTTTGTACCTTAGCAAACTGCCAAATCTGCACTGAAATCTTGTAGCTGAATAACACATTGGGTTTGATGCTGCACCTGGCCCTGACCCTGGCAAGAAAGAACCTCCAGCCCCAGTGGTGGGACTGCTCTTTGGGGCAGATTCAACTAAAGCATCTCAATGAAATTGGAGGGCAGATTTGCACTATGAAGTGGTGCTCAGGACCAGCCAATTTGACCTTCTCTAGTCTCTTCATATTTCTTTCTAAAAGCAAAGCCATCCTTCAGGACCTTTTGTTGAAAGCAGAATTGCCACTACTGCTAGGCTTGAGGGAGAAGACAAAATACCCTCTTATGATGGGGAGTGCAGTGCAGCAGTGTTTACCAACACCAAGATGAGAGAACACAGACATAACTATGTGTCTTATTATGGGCTTCTGAGCTTTATTTTTTTTCCTGTTTGTTTCTGATTTAAGAATTGCAGTAAACTATTACAGGATGAATGTATCTTCAGAAGTAACTCATGCTCTAATGGGGTTGTCTATGTAAATCATGCTTCAGCATCCTAAGTGCCACTTTCTATCACTCTGTATGTCATCAGAGCTGTTTCAGAACATATTTTCAGCTGTATCAGCCACAGTGGATATTTTAAAAAATGCTTTTCTATTATGTCATTTTGCTACTGACTCAAAGAAGGAAAATGGTATGGCCAGCTTTCAAACTGATGCATACTCTGTCTGCTTCAATGAAATCAATATGTTAGTCTCCACCCACTCTGGCCTGGGGTTATCTTTGTGAAGTACATATCAGAAGAACATTTTATCATTACAAGCATTTGAAAATTATTCTCTAAAATCAATATTCAGTTTTCTCATAAGCTTGCATTTAGTGGAATGTTCTCAACATTTCTTTCCTCTAAATAAGTTAGTGGCTATTAACAGTGAGAGAAATATATCTAATTTTTTTTTCCCCCAGTGGCATAGTTTCATCTGTACTATGGCCCACATAATTCTGTTCTTATCACAGTGACATTCCTGAGCTTACACCCAAGATGAATTTATCTTGATGTCTGCTAGGTTAATTATCCATGGAAATACAGCAACGGGGGGAGCAAAATCTGGCTGTTGCTGTGGCTGTGCACATGCTAGAAAATCTGCTGGCAGCAAACATGGCACATGGCGAAAAGTTAGTTGCCCTGATTGTGTCTTTTCCAGAAAGTCAGAGAGACAAAGGCTGCCCTAAGTCCCCTGACCTGGCAGTGCTGACCTCCAGGCACATGTGTGTGCTCTACTTGCTCATGCAGCTGGATGCAGCATGCAGTGCTCTTTGCATATCACCAGCCATCACCCTTCATAATGTCAGTATCTCACAGTACTGACTTTGCAGTGAGCTGAACAGTATTTCAGTGGAAATGTAACTCTTCAAAATATACCATTGATCACAGAATCACAGAACATTCATGGCTGGAAATCACCTCTCAGATCACTGAGTCCAACCAAAAGAAAAAACCAAACCCCCAAAACCAAACCAAAATAAANGGGGCCCAGAACTGAACACAGTACTCCAGCTGAGGCCTCACAAGTGCCGAGTACAAGGGCATGATAACCTCCCTTCTCCTGCTCACCACGCTATTCCTGATACAAGCCATATTATTGTATAGCATTGATGCTACAGTAAAAGTCATCTCCACTGTTGTTCTTCTCCCTTTAGCAGCCCAGCATTGTAAAAACCAGCTGCAGTGATGCTGCAGCCAGGTGGGCTGAAAACCACACTGTGTAGCTATAGGAACAGAAATGTACATGTGTCCCTATAATACCCATGTGTTAACTTGGCTGCTCAAGGGTCATATCTTCATCCAGTGAACTGACGAAAATTGCCATGCTTCTGCTTCCCTCAGCAATTGCTCATTGTGGATTTTTTTATTTCTTTCTCCAGTAATGGTCTGCAACCTTGAATTGTGCTAATAGCACACAACAGATTGATGGTGATGCCACATGGGGTAGGTAGCAGGGGTGCCTTAGTGCAGGCATCATCCTCCTCGTGGAGATTACAGCCATCAATTTCCATCTGCTGTGAACATCTACAATGTGATTCCTGGGTATAGGAACATCAGCTGGTTCTCAAGGCTGAGCAAGTTTCCATTTGGCAATCATTCCTCCACCCCAGCATCAGTGCTTTAAAAACATCAGCAGCAGCTTATTTGCTTTAGCTCCATAATACATAAGCCTGCAATTCCATGTTTTCCTCTACAGCATTAGATTGGTACCTTTTTGGACTTCATGGATGTCTTACTGCTTTCAGTCCAGTAGCACAGTCATTTCTTTTGCAAGCTAATCAGAAGTGTTGTTTTTCAGTATTGCATTTTTGGAAAAAAAAACAACCAACCAACCAACTAAAAAAAACAACAAAACCCCAAAGCTTCAAACCCTAATTAAACGCCATGTGAGCCAAGCCTGGAATTTCAGGACAGTGAAAGAAGTAGATCCATTTGCAGGGCAGTAGGCTCACAACCTTAGCAGCTGTGAAGCAACATCTCTTCTTGGCATGGCAGAATCAGCACATGCAAAACTTATTGTCTGACTTTGCAGGTCTCTTGGAAACTTTACCTGCATGTTGCTGTCCCTATACCCAGTCCAGGTTCCTCCTCCTTAGCCCTGTTTACTGGTGACTCTGCTTAGGCACACACCAAATGCTGTAGTGGGCTGTGAGTGTGTAATTCTACCAAAATGCTGGCTTCCTGCTGTGGGTTCCTGTAGCCTCATTTGTGCAGCCCTCCCCACCACCATGGGCACAGTCCTGTTACAAACATTGGAAGTTAAGAGAGATCACAGATTTCCTGGTGAAAATCCTGAGAGTTCCAAATGCTACTAATACAGCTGGTGTTAGGGGGAAGTTGTGGTCTGGTCTAGCTTCTCTGGACAAAAATTTGGATCTGAAATGCTGAAACTTGTTTCTTCCTCTGCATTCCCTCCCCCCCTTCCCACTCAGCTGCAGATGCCAAGTCTCCATTCATATGTGGTCTCTACTTCATTGCTGCTCTTGTCTGAAAACATGCACAGTAGACGTTGCTGCCCTGATACACTAACCTGAATTTTAACATTGATTTCTGTCATGAAGACAGGGTAGAGGGGAAGGGTAGGGAACATGGCAGGGAAAGGAACACCTGGATGAAGTGGCTGGGGACTGATCTCTGAGTTGAGGCTGATCTCTCCATAAAGCACCAGACCCTGTAGGCTGCAGGTACATCTCTGATGCATCTAGTAAACCCCTATGCTCAGCAGCTTTGAGGTGGACCTTGTGAGGGCTTTTCAAGCACTTGTTCCCAGGATGTTTCTAAACACTGCCTGCGATTACTCCAGAAACCTTGACTCTAACACTTGGAAGAAGAAAGGCTTAATACAACCAAATGTGTTTATTAACAATAATTCACAGCAAGCCCTGTGGCTGAGCCTGCCAGCTGCCAGAGTCTGCAGTGGCTGCATTTAGCCAAGCTTAAAAGCAGGAGCAGTACTAGCTCTGGAGGAACCTGCTGCTTCCTCCTATTGTCTGGAGAAAGAAATTGCTTTATAGTAAGGCCTGGAAATTGTGTGCCAGTTACATGCTGTACTGGTAAATAGGAGAGAGAGTACAAATTTGTATCATGATTCTGCAAAACATTCTCACTGAGATATAGGTCTTTTGTGCCTCCTATTAGTAAAGGGTGTGATTCCTCCCTGTTTTCTTCCAGGTGGTGGTTTATCCCTGCAAAGACTATGTAAAGCATTGTCACATCAGATGCTGTTTTATAACACTTGGTTTGTGCCAAATGCTAACAGCAATGCTAGAAAATAGAATTTCTTTCTTTTTACCATGGTATGTTCTAGATCTATCAGGAGTTGCAAATGTTCTAGGATAAATATAGCTTGTTCTTTGCTAGCTCTGGGCATACTGTGGCAAAGCTAAGCAGCTTTCCTCCTGAAAAAAAAAAAAAAGGATGATGTGATGGAAAAAAAAGAGGCATCTCCTCTGCTATGACAAATCTGACCAGTGACATGTGGGAGGTGGGTCTAGGACTTTGAATGCCACCATAACACCATATAAATGCCCCAGCTGAACTGTACATGATGGCATTACGTAAGCTGATTTTTTCACAGGCCACTCCCTGGAAACGCTCGGGGAAGGTTTTTCCACATCCGTAGTTTCTCTATTGGAATGTTCTAGTCTTCCACCCAGATCTCCTTGTTGGAGCCAGATCAATTGTTGCCCCCTTCTCCAAAGACAGAGTCTCACCCTAGTTCTTTTGGAGGCCTTGCCCTGCAAGTAGATGAGTGTCTCCAGGGACAGCAGCAGGAGCTTTGCATTTCTGAACTCATCTTTCTTGGGTCACTTCTAACCCAGGGCAGAATCTCCCCTTTGATGCTGATGTACCTGCCACATCACCTGCCTCGGCTCCATTCTCTTGCCTGGTCAGTACGAACTGCAAGCCATCTGCTGTGGCCTGGTGTCTTTGCTGCTATGTGGATGTCTGCCCTTTCCTCTGGTGTTTATTGCATCTGCTTCTTGTGCCCCAGTTTATGCTTAAAGGGTCTAATTTTTACAGCAGGGAATTTCGGGGAATGGAAGGGTATGTCCTTGCAAATGAGAAAAAACCTCTTACGAGATCATTGTATTTCTGTCAATATAAAACAAACTTGTGGGAGAAGAATCTCCTTTCTTCCTTTGAATTCCTTTATCTTTTTCCCCAAGGTATTGTAAAGAGCAAAATTGCTTCTGGAAAGCACCATCCCAGTGGTGGAAATGGCTTTCTGCAGCTACTTACAATTACAGTGGAGATCAATAGAGAAAAACAACACTTGGGCAGTGAAGAGCAAATGNACCATCCCTGGAGGTGTTTAAAAAAAGATTGGATGTGGCACTGAGTGGCATGGTTGAGATGTTGGGTGTATAGGGTCATAGGCTGCACTTGATGATCCTGGGGGTCTTTTCCAGTCTTCGTGATTCTGTGATTCTGTGATCTGCTTCTTGTGCCCCAGTTTATGCTTAAAGGGTCTAATTTTTACAAGGAATTTCAGGGAATGGAAGGGTATGTCCTTGCAAATGAGAAAAAACCTCTTACGAGATCATTGTATTTCTGTCAATATAAAACAAACTTGTGGGAGAAGAATCTCCTTTCTTCCTTTGCATTCCTTTATCTTTTTCCCCAAGGTATTGTAAAGAGCAAAATTGCTTCTGGAAAGCACCATCCCAGTGGTGGAAATGGCTTTCTGCAGCTACTTACAATTACAGTGGAGATCAATAGAGAAAAACAACACTTGGGCAGTGAAGAGCAATTGACATGAACTTTCTCTCTCCTGCTGTGATGTGTAGTGTACTGTGGCCCTGATTCCTTATGTTCTTTATACCTGAGTGTCATTCAGGCTTGATTTTTCTTGTTTATTAACAAACAAGGTACAGATTTTACTGTACTGAAGCAACCCAAACCTTTGCCACCATTCAAAGGGAGTATCTCCTCATAGTCTACCCTCCAAGCATGTTTGCAGGCTCACAGCTCCCTACTTTAAATACNTCAAAGGGAGTATCTCCTCATAGTCTACCCTCAGGCTCACAGCTCCCTTCATCATATGTGTTTTATCTCTTTACTTTAAATATATATATATATGTCCATTGGCTGTGTTTGGAGCTAAATGTGGATGGCAGATGAGCTTCACATGCTTTCCCTTTTCCAGAAGTCTTCTCAGTGCAATGCTGGCCACATGGGATGCTATTGGAAAGGAAAGTGGAACAGTCTTAAAAATCTGGAAAAAAAATCCCAAATCATTAGTAAAGGAATGGGAACATTTGGTGCAATCTACATCTAAGTGACACATACCATTATAAAGGTGGGCTTTTAAAAAATAAATAAAGGTGGGCAGCGTGGTGCCTACAAGGTTGTTTCCTTCAGAAGTCATCAACAGTAGCAATCATACTGCAGTGGTTTTGAAGGCTGAACTGAACAGTGAGATAAATAAGAGTTACATTTTTGGATTGTCCATTATCATATTGCTCTAATTTAGCTTAATGAGTCAATTATCCACTCACAGAAATTAATTACAAAACAGGCCCTAAAAGTGTCCAGGATGCATTGTGTTGAGCCAGCAGCATGTTGTGGATGCATTGAGTGATGCTGAGCCTTTCTCTGCTGCACCTGTAGAGCACTTCTTTCCTCAGGATACAGGAGGTGGGGATGGAGAGCTTTGGTCTTGGACTGCAGTATGAAACCTCCTGTTAGTCTGTTGTACTTCATTTTGGGTAGAGGAGAGCTTCAGAAAAAATCTGAAGAGTGGTTGGGGCTTATTGAGCTGCATTGTTAAGGGCTCTCCATCATTCTAGGGTGTTTGGGCACTGCACAGGGAGGATTTATTGCAAGAACTTTGCTCTGTAAAACACGAAATGCCCATCTGTAGCAATGGTTCAGCCCCTATCAAGGGAATATGGTGCAATGGATCAGTTAAATTAAAACTCACTTTATGTATTTATAAATGAGAAGAGGTATCTCTTTTCATGCTTAGCTGAAAACTTGACACATAAGAATGTATGAACCACAATCTGTGGTGGTTGTTAATATTTCAGTAGGAAGAGAAAACCCCAGAGAGTAAAAATTGCTTGTGTTCTTTATGACAAAACTGGATTACATGTAATCTGGAAGGAAATTCTATACTTGGCAGAATAAAACTGGTTCATGTATTGCCTGTTAATCTTTCAGCATTAATACTGACTGAAGTTGGGGTTGTTTGGAGTTTGGTGAGGGTTGTTTTTTCCTGATTTGGAGGTTGTTTCGTGCTATCAGTAGAAGACATTAAGCATTGGATTGATTATTTGAATATTTAAAGGCTGCATCTTGCATTGCCATGAATGCTGTGATCTTTAGAAGCACTGACAGCTTTCCCTCTGGCTATTAACATGTCTGCTTTATACAACACAAATGTCAACATCACTACTCCTCTAATTAGAGCAGTAGGTCAAACAGCATCTTTGTCTGGAGAGGAACCTGAGCCATTAGCCATGTTAAGAAGAAGCCCCTTTGTTAAGCTTGATTTCTTTTTTTAAGGTTTGTTTTATCCTGTGACAACCTACAAAAGCTGTTTTT
The DNA here is from genome assembly GCA_013396975.1 of Bucco capensis. Lineage (NCBI taxonomy): Eukaryota > Metazoa > Chordata > Aves > Piciformes > Bucconidae > Bucco > Bucco capensis. Next base: position 264,420 of record VWZO01018205.1, on the reverse strand, counting down.
CGGAGTGGAGCATTTTTGCTTCCTGCAGAAAGGGAGATACATAGAAGAGATTCTTCCTCAATCCCTTCCACCCTCTGCCTGAGCAATCGCAGCTCACTGCAGGTCTGACCTGCATGAGAGGGGTCCATTGATTTCATTTTGTTCAAACACAGGAAATGTATGTTCCCAGAGACTATTTAAATTATAATAGTGTCGTAAGCTCTAAAAGCTTATGAAGGTAGAGAAATATAGTGCTATCACTTAAAATGGTTTTCTGTTAACTGATGCAAAGCAAAATTGCCATGATTGTCCTCATTTGGGTCCTCTACTGGAGGCATCAGTTTGTTTTGCCTTTTTATTATCTGTTTTTAAGTAGAATTTAGCATCATTCCCATCATGATATATCTTGTAGTTAAGACCAAGAAACCAGTGCTGCTCATCTTGACTATCTGAAAGATGTGATTGCTATTTACAGTTTATCCCATTTGTTTTTATGACAATGTCTTTGATTGCTTTCTTTCAATGCATTACACATCTTGCTAACTGAAATTGCCTGTAGCATTATGGAAACAGATTGAAAATTATTTTAAACTACACACTGAGTTTAGGATTTTTTTCTCTTAAAATATTTTAAAATTATTTTAAAATACAGGTAAATATATTTTTAAATAAGTTAATTTTTTCATAATAGTTTTTTATTTCTGTGCTCCTGGGTTTTGGTAGCTAAGTAGTTGGTGAGTCTCCAATGGAAAGTCTTAGGTTTCAGAACAGCAGGATTTTTTTGTTAGAGTCAAATGAGCTAACACAGGTGTGAGCTACTGTATACACATTAATCTGGCTAGTTGTTCCTCTGGAAAGAGAGTGCCAGCTGTAGACAGGACATCACAGCCATCTTTCCTCCTTAAAGAAAAACACATTGAAGGACATTGCCTAGACTAGATGGACAGGGGATGGGTTGGGTCTGATTTCTCTATTTTATGTTCTTGTTAGCATTTGACACAACCACTTGTGCTCCCTTTCTCCTGCCCATTTTCCCTTCCCTTCAATGACATGTGCCCCCACAAAGATCAGGTTGGGTGCAGGTACCTCCTTACACCTTACAGATTATAATGGTCATTCACATGTATACTTGGAGAAAACCTGAAGCATGTGGAGAACACAAAGGACAGTAATCCATCATCCCACCTCTAACCTGTCCTGGGCCACACAGCATGCCCAAAGCCTTGTGGCCCTGGTGGCACCTCTTGTGTGTCTGAGGCTTCCTTCTCAGAACTTCCTGCAACTGGTCCCTATGGTGTGGGTTGGGATGTGCTGCTTCCTCCTCATGAGGATGGTGTGAAGGGGTCTGCCTGCTGCCTGCCAAAAGCACTGCTCAAGGAAATCACCTCCTGGACATCTCTGCAAGATGCTGAAACATTCATTTTTACTGGTGGGTGAAAAGCTCATCACAGATTGAATTGGTAGGTGAGAACCTGGAATGACTGCAACTGCTTGCACTGGCACAGTGAAAAAAAGCCTCTCCTCCCTTCCTGCTGTGTCCTCCTCAGCACCATGCTGGCACACTGCCTCAGGACAGCTGAAGTTCTGCAGAGGGAAGGTTTTCCATTTGTTGGAGGAGCTGTGCTTTACTACTATGGGCTTTTTGATTGGTGGGGTTTTGTTTGGGCTTTTATTTGGGTAGGAGGGTTTTTTTGTGTTTTTGGGGGTGCAGGGTTTGTTTTGGTTTTTACATTTACTCAGTGACTGTTACTCTACAGGAAGTTAAAGCTGTTCACTCCCCAGACAGAAGCTGTATTTGCAGATTTATGTTGCCTTTCTCTGAAGAGACAGTGCTGCTTCTGCCAAATCAGCTGCAGCAGATCTGTGACCTGGAGGCTGCTCTTCAGTAGGCTGGAAATTAAACCATCCAACACACTTCAAATACAAACACTGTGCCTCTAAAGAAGTTCAGACAATGATAACCAGTTGCCGAGCCTCCCTTGCATTTCAGAGTGGTACCTTGGGGTTGTCCTGTGCCTAGATGGGAGTAGAACTTGATGATCCTTGTGGGTCCCTTCCAACTCAGGTTGTTCTATGATTCTGTGTTAGGTTTCCCATTTTTTATTGAAAATAGGTTGAAGGAGTAAGGGATGCTATTTCCTTTTTTTTTCTTTTCAGAATAAGAATGTCCTCCCATGTGCACCAAAATACTGCAATTGAAAAGGATTAAATAATTTGGGCTGCTGTTTGTATGTAAAACAAGTCTTACATAGAGATCATGCATAAGTATAACCAGTTTCTTAGTTTGCATAAATAGTTTGACTCATATGGGCTCTTAGGCAAGTGATGGTCTTTGCAGCCCTGAATGAAGGAGATGCAGAGAAGGTCATGGATGGCTACCAAGTTAGCCAGTATCTTTAGGAATGAGCTATTGTTTTGGAAACAATAGCCACAGCTCACACTGAAGATAGCATGTTACCCATGCCACCTATACCATGGTTATTTGCTGCTAACCCTGCCCAGCAGGAGACATTTCTTTCCCTTTCCCTGCAGTGCTGGCTCTCACATCATTGCTGCATTGCTGCATGCAGTGTGTCCCAAGGTGCACAGTGTTTTATTCTTCATTCTTCATGATAATGAGTGGGGTGCTCATTAGAGCTGCTGCACAGTTATAGACACAATTTTGCTTGAGGAACATTGTAATATTAGTCTAATACCTGGAAATTAATCTTATCTCAAGCAGGGTTATGCCAAAGTATGATGGTACTTATTTGTAACATCTAAAGTGAATGATATAATTGCATGCTTATAAAATATACAGATGAAGATGTGAAGGAAAATGTAAATCTACAAAACTCCTTTCATTCTCTCCTACCATTCCACCAGCCTTCTGCTTCCATGCTCTTTGATGTCATGATCCATACAGAGGGACTCTGCCTTCACGCCTTGGTTTCAGAGAGCTCCCATTTGAGCAGAGCACAATCCCTTTCCAGAGACCTCCAAGGGTTTCCATCATACTAATTTTCCCTTTTATTAGTTTATGCAACTAATTGAATCAAGAGGTCACCATTAATTCCTCCTGATAAAACCATAGTCTGCCTCCTGTCTTTGGCCACGCTGGTATAGCTGTGGCAGAGGAGCTACTACAGCAGCTCAGTTCTGCCTGTGGCTCCTGCTGCTCAGTGTGAGAGGCTCCCTCCACTGAGCTGCATCTTGTGGAGTGTCTGTGAGCTGAGACGAGCACAGTCGCACGTAAAGCATGAGGCTCATTTTTGGCATGTGACTGAGATCACCCTGAGGTGATGCTAGGTTGGAAGAGACTACTGTCCAAAATCTGTCTTGAAGGGATACTGGCAGAGCACTAAAATGGAATTTGGAACAAACCCCTCTCTTTTCTTAACCCTATGCTCATCTGGATTTTTTCTTTTTAGCTCACCCAGCACCAGTTATCAAAAGAAACGTGGTACTTTTGCAGCAGGGAATGTTAGATCCCACAGGTGCCACAGGCAGTGTGCTGAGTGTGAACCTGCTGCTGACAGAGCAGTATTCTGCGTGTTTTCTGGGTGGTTTCTGTTAAATACTGCAGTGCTTTGAGACTGCTAAGTCAGAGCTGAGCAGTGAGCGTGGCTGCAGTGAGCATGGCAATGTGCATGGCAAGGGCTGTCAGTACCCGCCTCAGGCATCTTACAGACCGAGTCTGCGTGGAAACCATAACATGGAAAGCCTCATGGATCAGCAGGTTTTATTCTTGTTCTCATTTTTAAAACGGTGGGAACCTATCTCTAAGCAGCAGGGGAAGTGAGAGACTGAAAGCGATGAGGCATATGGCACACAAATTAATAACTGTTGCTTTGTTCTGTTTTCCCTTTTCTCTTGTTCTGGGGCATACAGGAGGAGTTGTGAAGAGCAAAACACCTCTATCCAGAAGAGATATGGGGGAGGGATGGAAAACCAGGCAGATGATAAAATGTCCACAAACTGCATAACACGAAGTTGGAAACCATTCCCTGTGCAGGCTACCATAACCTTCAGAGAGAGGCATGGAAGTTTTGTTTTCACACATCAAGTATTTCAGAGGAGCGTTCCCCAAATCCGCAGTCTGATTTCCAGCTGCAGTTCTATTATTAAGTAAATAAGGACCATTGTCTGGGTGTTAGAAGCCAGTCAGCCCAAGCAGAAAGAGATGAGACAAGCAAGGAAGGCAGAAATATTGAAGAGAAAAGGCTCATGGCAAAAAATGCAGACAGTACTTAGGAAAATGGTTCTTTGAAACTAATGCTCCCTAACCCAGTTCCAGTGCCCGTCACTGGAACGCAAGTGGTATTTGAATAGGGGTCTCGGAGGTCAATGTTTTATCCATGCAGCTCAAAAGACAATTCAGAGCTTTGCCCCATTTATATTCTGTTTGCACTTTGGGGAGTTGGTTTCAGCAGACCAAATAACGCTGTAACATTGCTCAGCTGATAACACAGCAATTATAAAGTTCACTGTGAGAGATCCTGCTGGGAACTGACTGAAGATTTCTGTATCAGTTTTGATTTTGGTAAGCTCTTGAGGGTGAAGAGAAAAGCCAGCGTGGATGCAGGGGAAGAAGTTGGAGGTTACAGCAATTTATTAAATATTTGAAAAGTCTTGTGGGACTTTTTTTAACAGTTTATTCATAATACAGCTTTAGATGCTGATTTCCATGTTCTTGTTGGGACTGAGAAGATTGCTGCATCTGAAAGAGGAATTTGCCTTTTGATCCCACCAGGCTGTGGCTATTAGCATTACTGTAGAGGCTGGGCTGCCTTAACACTGGTCAAGTGGAAGATGTACTGCAGGTGCTGTGTTACTTCTTACAAATCCTCCACCATGTCATCTCAGCATTCCTGAATTTGTTGTCTTGGGAGATGATGGAAGTTTGGAAAGTTCAGAAAGGCATTAATAGGCAAGGAAAGTTTTGTTACTTCCCTTGTTTTCTGTATCCACCTCTTATTTCTGTAATTTGTTGACTTGTGAGTGATTTTTTGGGGGTTGTGGTGTTTGGTTTTTTTTTTTAATTTTTTTTTTTTTCCCCCCAAATATTGTATCAGTTATGCAAAAGAACAGTTCTAAATATTTCAGTGCTGTTGAAATAGCACCAGAGTGCTATTATGAAAGGCAAGTCTTGACATACAGGCTGTTGAATGCCACCAGTCTGTATAATGGCTCAAGGGCTGAACTTTTATGTTAAGCTTTTTGGGGTAAGAGGTTATCTTTTGGCAAGTCTGTCTCAAGTGCTGACAAAAACCTACATGGTTTAGGCAGTACAAAAATACTAGAGAACTAGCAAGTTTTACTTTTGGGAAGTCTGTAATTCCTAATGTGAAGGAGAGGACAAGATGAGGAATCTAAGAACTAGAAAGCACTTTCAGCTTCATGAGGTGTAACTGTTTGCTGTTGTGAAGTCAAAGGAATTTATCTGGTCTTTTTTTTACAGCTCAGCACCCCAGAATAACTGAGTCTTCTGTTCCTCATGGTTAGTCAAAGCTGATTTGGTTCTTTATTCTTCTTAAGCAACATTAACTTGAGGAAAATCCATTCCGTACTCCTTATTTTAAATTCCTTTACCTTTACAGGTTGGCAGAAGGACTTTAAATTTCTAGTATACATTTTTGTAAATTTTACTGAAAATTGCTTTGCCTTACATTTTTTCTTTATTTTTTTTTTTCTCATCAGTTTTCTCATCATGATGTTTCACTCTACTGGACAGTATGGCTCAGTAGGAATAAAAAAAGGCAGCTTAACAAAATCTTGATGTTTTACTAGACCTGTTTCCCTTTGAGGCTCAGACAAAGGTCTTTGTTGTTTGTCAACTGCTCATGCAATGGCCTCCAAAATGAGGTGTACATGAGACAATCCAGTGGTGTGTAGAAAGAATATACTGGAACTTGGCTAGTACTTATGTATAATGTATAAAGAACTATATATTGAGATGAAGTTTTTTCTGATAGGGTTGTGTAGTCAAAAAAGTTTGGAGACCATTGTTCTAGTGACTTTTTAGCTCATCTGTAACAAGTGTGGAAGAATCTTTGTCAGCCCTGACTTGTGAAAATTGTCACAAATCATAGAAACATCTTCTCCATCTTCTAGACACAAGTAATTTCATGGCAGCTCTCAAAACCTATGACTTGGCCTGTGAGACTGATGTTGATCATTCTTTATGCTGGTCCCAATGCATCCTGTATGATCATGTTCTAGCCTTTTGTACCTTCAGGTTTTGTTGTTACAGGGGATTGCTTTCATAACATTTAATGAAATCAGCAACAGGCTACCTGTAGCCAAAATGGCTAAATTTACTGCCTGAAGTGCCTTTAATAGGAGTTTAGGGCTGGGTACTATTACATATAAACATTAGCTGTGAAATGATACTGTATTTGGCAATAGACTGAAGGTGATTTTAAAAGGGACTATGCATGCCATTGTGGAGGCTTTGGCAGTTGTTGGCTGCAGATGGAGGAGCTGGTGAGGGCACAGATGGAGGTGTGCAGCATTTTTGGGGAGGGCTCTCACTGCGAACCTCTCTTTAGTTTGCTTTCCTAAGGAAATAAGCTTATGTGGTTGCTTCACCTTTCTGTCTGTCCCATCCTTTTCCTTCTCCCTACCAGCTTTCCAGTAGACGACCAGCACTCGTAGAAGTGTCAGCCTAGTTTGACAGAGGAATCAAAGTCACTGGTTTATGAGAGTCAGTAAGTGGATGGAGAGTGATTCAAACTGGAGCCCTTGTTAAGATAACGGCAGCACATGGCCTGGTTGACCAGTTGCTTGGTGCCAACATGTACATATTGTGTAGCTGCCCATTCAGAAGACACTTAACTCCTGAGATGTGGTGCTGTATGGTGGCTCTGGCATGGTGGGAATGTCACAGGGGTCATAGCAACATCATTTTAGAAGAGGTAAGAATGGTTGCTACGGGAAAAGAGTACAAATCACTGGAAAGCAAGAATACTTCTGCTATTACTGGAAATAGTCTTTTCTCTTTGGTTTCTTGTGCATTGCAAACAACATGCAGCTTTAATTTAGAAAAATACATAGTCCTTTTGCAAAATCCCAAACATTGCACACAAACAGGTCTGGTGCACAAATGTGCTCAGGGATCCTGTTACACTTTTGGCACTCATTAAATATTTTTATCTGCCAGGCAGTGGGGACAAATCTTTTCCAAGAAATAATGGAAGGAGGGAAGGATGGAGGAAAGAAGGAGCTGCCAGGGTAGTTTTTGTTTTGATATGTACTGTCAGTAGTTTTGGACAAAGGATTTGCTTACTGCACATCTCTGTTCACTAGCCTTCCTTGTGTTTATTTTTACTAAAATAATCTGAAAATAATTCTCCTTGTGAAATTTAAGGTTAAAAGAAAACCCTTACTGATTACAGCATGTTAATATACAATTTTCTTATACAGTTTATATATATTTGGTATTGGTTTATGCCCACCTTGAAGAGGACTGTGGGGATTCCCATGATGGGAACCTACAAATGATCAGACCTGCAATGCTCACTTTTCATCAGAATGAAGATACTTAATACATACTAAGTTGTACAGACTGATGTTTATGTCCTGTTGTAATGTGTTGCTTTTCCTAGCTGAAGCATATCTGCAGATATTGAGGCCACATTCATTACTCATCATTATCAGTGCAGACATTTGATTTAAGATGAGGCTCCACTAGCACAGTGTCATTTACCTGTTTTACTGCCCAAGCAATGACATGGGTGATATGAAAGATAAGTTTCTGCTGCAGCTGAAATTGCTAAGGGGAGTTTTTCCACCAGCTTCAGCAAGGATGGAACAGTTACTGAGTCATGCAAAACTAGCTAAGCATCCTGTTAAGTGTTGTAAGAGATTATTGTAAAAGCTGCTACTTGTCTACTGTTAAGACATGAAAGAAGTGGCAGGAATATGGACGCTTTACTGTTATAGGAAAGAACTTCCTCATGTGTCTGCTCTGCAGTGTGTTACATAGTCATGAAGGCTGTGGTGAGTTGACATGACAAGCTGCTGACCATACCCATTCTGCCTTCAGAGATCCTTCAGCAAGTTGAGGTTTCCTGTTGTCCATAAGCCACCTATTATTTTCAACCTGTCCTATTCTGAGAAGCACAAATATCAGAAACAAGCACAGAAACAAGGCCAGGTATTCTTCATCCAGGCATCAACCTAGTTTCTAGTCCTCTGACAACCTCAACAAATTCTATCCTAGCACATCTTTCTTCCATAAGCAGTAGATCTCACCAGCTTTTTGCATCTATCCTGCAGAATACAGCCTTCACTTTACTATTGTGCTTTGGACCCTGATTTTTAAAGGATAACGTTGTCTTGAAAAATGCTTTTCTAATGAAAAACAAATGTTCTCAGTCTGGCAACCTGAATATCAGGCAGGCATATGCCTTTAATAAACTGCAAGCAATAAAAATACTGTTAAATGTCATTTCAGTTTCTTCCCCTCCAATCTCTTAGGCTGTTTTTACATGCCTTCTTTTCACTGCAGTATCCCTTAGGTCAGAAAATCTTTATCTTCACAACTGTTACTCTCAACCTCACCCATCCATGTGCCTCTAAAAGGCTTATGATAAAAACACTTCCACTTATACCCACAACATGCTACAGAGGTGTCTCATGGTGCGAGTGTCATATCTGCTCAGTAAAGCATGATGTTTGAATTATGTTACTTAGTGGTAGCATTAAATGACAAAAATTAATGTGCAAGTGCTAGTTTTGACCAAGATGCTCCTAATCTCTCTTGGAGACTGTAAAGTTTGTATTTCTTGTTTCAAATCAAAATGTCAGAAGTTTATATGACCTCATCATAAATTAGGAGCTAGGAAAAATAATGTGTGTGGTTCAGATGCCTACAGCTGCTGAACCCACTTGTGATGATCTGTTTACTCATGATGTCTAAGGAAAAAGGCAAGCTGAGAGTGCAAACACATCTGCTGTGGAGCAGTATTGGGGAATATCATATATTTAGTGACATAAATATGAGAATATTTTAAAGCTAGTACTCCACGTGAGTTTGTATTGACTCTTAGGCCGTTAGTAATAGCTCTTTAGATCAAGATCATTGATTTGCTTTAACTTTTAAAGAGGTAAGTGGAAAAGCTAAGTACACCTTATAAAATCTGCAGTACGGAAGAGGATTTGAAAACCTATATATTTTAATAATCAGCCTCCGGAAACGACAGGAGACAGTAAGCCTTGTCTGAGGCTACTGATGGGGGCAGTAACTTTGCTGCTGCTGGAGCAGCTGTGGGTGCTGTGGCCAATTCTATGAGCATGGAGCTGCCTTCTGCCTGCAGTAGGCACATGCCCGTGCTGGTGGCTGAGATTACTGACATGGAGGTTTAGAAGATATGGTCTTTTGCACCACTGATTGCCATGAAACAGCATGGAAATGTTTGTTTAATAAGGACTGTAAAATGTCCCAGGCACTCAGGACTCTCAAGTAGTTTCATACTTACAGGGGAACTTTTTATGGCAAACTTTGATCGTATTAAATAAATTTCCCATGATATCATAACACTCCCATTTGTTATAAATGTGCTGATTTGTGGATCTGCAATTAGCTGACTCAAGCAAAAAAGCATGATAGATATCCTGTGTATGAAGTGGCAGTTTATTTCTCTCAGTATGGTCTGTAACTTGTTCTGTGCTGCTTGACGTGGGGTCTGGGCTTACTGCCCGTTGCTCATCACAGTTTATAGAGAGGAAAATTGAAGGCAGACACGGAGTTAATTCTTTGCAATACTGTTGTTTACTTAACACAATACCTCAGCTGTTTGCATCATCCAAAACAGACAGTCCCCTTGAAAGCAGGTGAGTCCTGCCTGTTCCCTCTGCAGAGTGAGGGGGCAGAGATGATTTCATCATAAAAAAAAATCACTGCATGAATTGAGAGTTAAGGGCTTCCTAGAAGGAAAAAATACGGCTCCCTGAATCTTGCGTATCTCAACTCCTTTAAAAGATCTTGGTATATTCTTCTTCCTGTCATATGCTTATTTATAAATACTTGAATGGACCTATACCAAGGACTTAATCTTGTCTCTTTTAAGTCCAATGCAAAACTTCCTTGAACCTCAGCAGTGATGGGACTGCATCCTAAATAGTCTCAAGAAGAGTCTCATTTATAAGATAAGCTCACTGGAGGAACAATTGTTTTGCTGTCAAAGTGGTGGTTAGCAGAGTTAATTTTAACTCTCATAATACTAAATAAGTATATTCTGCTGTCCTATCCAGTATCTCTACGACTCCTTTAAAGTTAGTGAAGAGCATAAGAAAAAGGAGATTTGACAGACCAATAGCATGTATAAAAGTACAGGGTTAAACTTTCTGAGGACAAGGAATTCTTTTTTGTCTCATCAGCATGTTCAGCAGTTGTAAATTTCAGTGTATGAGGAAATGTCTTACATTCAAAGACTATTAACAGCTGTGAAATTAGTTTTGTGAATCTGGATATATAACTGCATATTTCATGTGTAATGATATGCAGTATACTCAGTCTTGTAGTTTATGAAATTTGAGTGTACAGTTTCAGTGTGAATTTTCAGATTTCTTTATCGTGAGGTCAGTAAATGAAAGACATTGCCATATGAAAATTTTGTGCAATATCATAAGATGCCTTTTGGGAGTAACACTGAATTAAGAACAAATGTATGAAATTAAAAAGAGGAGTGAAATATGTGCTTATTAAGAAAAAAGGTTTTAATCGTATCTGTCTTCAAATAGCTTTTAGGTGATTATAGTTTTATAGTCTTTTTAGAGTACACACAACATATTCTACAGTGCATGCTTTCATTCTTAAAAATTAACTGGGTTTTGTATTTGGAAATGAGTCATTTTGAGGCTGAGATACTCACCTTTCTATATGCAGTCTGTAGCCATAAGGATTCAAAATATATAACATTATTGTCTTACAGAATCATGTTTCATCTGTAGTGAAACTCTCCAAAAGAAAGTGATTCCAGTACTTGGACATCTTTGGAACATGAAGCAGACTCGGAAATATTCACATATTTGCAACTAAAGCCTCACTTCTGTGTTCTGGAATCCTGATCTCACATAGATCTCAACACATGACTGAAATAATCTCTTTATCCAGCATATAGTCCTTTGTCAGGACTGGATAGAAATCAGCTCCTGGGACTTACTTGTCATTTGTCCCAGAGTTTCCTTCTAAGTGCTCCCTTTTTTTAGTCCAGGGCCATGCAGGCATTTTAGCAATGCAAAGAGGTGATTAGAGGCACTTCTGCTGGAATGTATGCTGTAGTGCTTAATGAAATTAATTTGGCTTATGATGGGGGCACTGAGATGTAGCACTGGGTTTTGTCTCACTCACTGTCACTGTTTCCCGCCGTGACATTGCATGTGTCAGTAGTGACCTGCTCTTTGCTGTGCATTGGGCATGCACAGTGCTAGCAGAAGCTGGGACGAGGCTGTGAGTTTTCAAGCATGCTCTAAGGTGCTTGCATCCATGAGAACCAAATCTTTTAAACCAGATTATTGTAGCTGATATTTCTGTGTAAGGAGAATCATATCTGCTTGGTTTAGCAGGAAAGCTATTCTGACAACTAAGTGCTCTCTCCTTCCCCCAGATCAGTGACTGCATCTATCCCAGACACACGGAATCAGAGAAATAAAAAGGCTGCTCAGATTTTTCCTTAGTCCCCCTTCCTGTGTCACTTCACTTGGAACAGTAGTGCCAGTGTGGTTGATCTGGCCAATTAGTGATTTGAGACCACAGTTACTTCGAGGTGGTTTTTTCAGGTTGTGTCCTTCTTTTCTTTCCATGTAAACAGTACATGGGCAAACTCTACAATAGTAGCCTAAACAGTGGGTGAGCTATACAAAGGAACTGCCTCTTGCCTCCAAGTAAAGTCAAGTTTTAAATCCACAAAAAGCAGGGTTTCTTTGAATGAAACAAAGTAGTGCCCAAAATCTGCCTTTTCCAAGGGCGCTGATAAAAAGAGGATAGCGGATAGCACCCTTGAGCCTGCGCTATGGATTTTTTTTAGGTGAGACACAGCATGTGCAGAGCTGGACCCACCCTTTAGTCCTAAGGTTCATCTGCCAGGGCCTAGCAAGCTTGGACGCTGGCAGCCAAGTCCTTAGGATGGAGGTTTAACCTCTTAGATGGAAGGCCTTACAGGGCTAAATGAGCTCCATCTGCCCGGGTTTGGAATCAGAGTTGTCCCTCTCCTAGGATGACTGCCAGAAGGCTAATGAGCTCATCCTACCCATACAAGGATTCTAGGAACATGGGTATCACTCCCCACACTTTCCCGTGGGCAATGAGTTCAATGTTCCCTCTGCTGTGGGCACAGTTATCACACCAGGGGCCACAGAAGATCCCAAGTGATTTTCAGACTGTGCCTGGCAGAAAGGTGTAGTATCAGGAAAATGCAGCCAAATTGAATCCCAGAAAAGTGCTAATGCTTAATTAAAAATGAAAAAAAAAAATAAGAGGACATTTAAAAAACATAACAGAGAAAGCTTTGCTTAAATGTCAGTGAAAACTTTATTTTTTCTTGGATTTTAAACTTCCCTTATCAATTGAAAACCAAAACCTTTCAGTCATATGGAGATCTACTGCCTAGGAATCAGAAGGTGCAGCTGAACAGGCAATGCACTAGCAAGCCTGAGATCAGCTTGATTTTGACACCCATGTTTTTACTAGGTACAGGTCTTTCATTTGGACCATGAAAGCAATCTTTTAGAACAGAAAAACTAATTAAGTAAAAAGCACTCTTCTCTGCTCCGGTAGAGCAGTGTTTGTAGCCCTTGCTCCCCAGCAGAAACTGCACTGAAGTTTTTATGTAGCTGGTGTGCCGTGCCAAATTTAGCCTATTTCTTACACTCCTCTCTTCTTGGTATGTTAAACAGGGATCTGAGGTCTTTTACAAGTATGTTGCACTCTGAAGCCACTGCAAGGACATGAAGGATTGTGTGATCTCCTAAGGACTGGTCTCCTTTGGGCTCTTCAGGTTTTGCTCTTATCAGTGGAGACATCAGAGCTTCCATTTCTGATTCCTAGAGAAAGCCCATGTGCATGAGGTGTTACATGCTGCCTTCACGGTAAAATCCCAGGTCTTTTCTGTTTCCAGCAGGTCTTCAAGAGCTGAGCAGCTCTGCAGTTTGTGAAGTGCTTTGGGAAGTTACCTGAATGCTATGGCTGCTCTGGGTCAATTTTGAGCAGATGGGCCAAAGGGATCAAAGTAGGTTAGAAAGATAAGATTTTGTGCAATGGTTTACAGGAAGGAGGTGGTTCATTTGCATTGCACTTTAGGGAACTGGGTTCAGATTAGGTAACGTATCCATTCCTGGGTTGTGTAATTGCCTATGTGGGCAGAAAGTGGCTCAGCAAAATGCTGCAGAGACACACAAGTGGGTGCAAACCCTCCTTCCCCCTTTCACACGCTGATCCTGCACTACATTCCTGGGATCACATAGTGGAGTGGCTCAGGTAGTGCCATGGGAGAAGTATTTTTTTAAGCAATGTGTGTTTAAAAGTGCTATTAGAGTAGAGGACATGAAGTCATCAGGCAGGGAGTGCTCATGATGGCTGGAGCTGGGGAGAGGCAGTTGGGATCTCTAAACACCCACTGGGGTTGTTCTGCAGCTCTTTGCATTTTATATTTGCACTGTCCATGTTTGTGTAATCACAGATAACAGGTGACATATTTAGACACATTAAGAGAACTTGTGAGCACACTGATAAAAAAACAAATTCAAATTTCATTTTAAAATTCCCATTTCAAAATGGGAAGAAAACCCAGCTTGCTCTGCTTTCAACCAGACTATGGCAGGGTCTATCTGGTTCTCCCTATCATGTTTTCCTGGAATTAGTTCTAACTCTGCTGTTACTCAGCTGCAGTACTGTGTTCAGTTCTNTGAAGTTGAGACAGGGTGGGGTTAGATTGGATATTAGGAAGAAATTCTTTACAGAAAGAGTGGTGAGACACTGGAACAGCCTTGCCAGGGAGGTGGTTGAGTCACCATGCCTGGAGGTGTTTAAGAAACGTGTTGACATGGTGCTCCAGGACATGCTCTAGTGAGGGCAGGGGTTGTGTAGTTTGTCTGGTTTTTTTTTCTTTTTTTTTGTTGGTGTTGGAGTTTTTTTGTTTGTTTGGCTGTTGGGTTTTTTTTGTTGGACTCAGTGATCTGAGAGGTCATTTCCAGCCATGAATATTCTGTGATTCTGTAATCATCTCATACCATAATGCACCCATACCCTGAGGCAAAGCTGGGAAAACTAGACAGGATGTTTACATCCATATGTGCAAGTTTGCCAAACCAAGGAATGGGGAGAAAAGAAGGATGATCTGTCTCAAGAGCCTGCCGCAGCATCTGTGAGGCAGCTCATCAAACCCTCTGCAGTTATAGCCCAGGTGAGGTAGTGCTAAATAAAGTATTAATTTGCTGTTCTGCTCTCCAATATCTCCACTATTTTTGCTGCAATAGTTTCAGTTATTATTCCTAAATTTGCAAAGTTTCAGTTTGTGTTAATAGGCTATCTTGCTGCCATAGCCAAATGGCAGTGCCCAGTTAATGGAGCAGTGGAGTAGGCAAATGAGAGCCTGTAGAGACAGCAAGGGAGGGGGAACCACTACTGCAAGGAAAAACTGACCTCTCTGTTAAAGGAAACGTGGATGCATGCAAACACATACATAGGCAGCTCATGGCAGGATGCAAAGGCTTGTAGTCTCTCAGGGCTCTCCTGCTGTCACAGCACAGTCAAGAGACTTAGTTTTGTAAGGCACTCCAGTTAAAAAAGAGACAGGATGGTAGACAGGACTAACTGTCTGAGAGGCAGCAGTGAATGGCTCATCTTCTACAGCAGAAGCTGTGAGATGAGCTATCACCCTGCTTATGACTGTTGTCACCACAGTGGTAACTTCAAGCCAAATCCCACATGCTGTTTGTAGGAGGCTTAGCATGGGTCAGGCAGTCATGCAGGGGAGAGGTGACAAAGTCTCATCTTTGTTGTCTCCAGGTACCAGGAGGCTGAGGCCTGCCTACTGCTGAGCTGGGGGCTCTCCCAGTTGCTGGTGATGGAGGGAGGGCACACACTGCTTATGTACCACTGGGGGCAAATTTGTCATTTTTTTTTAGTGTTGGAGATTTCTCCCCTGTCCTTCTATAAGCTATNGCTCCAGAGGTCCCTTCCAACCCTAACCATTCTATGATTCTATGATTCTGTGAAGATGTACTGCTTAGTTTATGTATTTATGGTGATGTCCCAAGTAGAACAAGAGATTTGGACAGCAAACATGAAGAAGGTTTTGCTCTGGCTGGATTTCAAATTAGCCAGATATAACATAGCTCCTCTCCAAATGCTGTATTGCCATGGTGGATGAGAGTCAGAATGCAGTATTCCTGGGCACTGTGCCACGCCAGTCTGAGTAGGCAACACCAGGCTGGTGGCAAGGTGGGATGGGGCCCCTGGGTTTGGTTCTGCACTGTGCAAACGCCCATGCCATAAACGAATAATAGCAAATTTTTATGGGTCTGAGGTTTGTTTACTTTTGGTTTTCTCAGACAGTGAACCTGTGCCTTGAGAAAATAAGTGAAATGTTTTTAATACCCATGCTACCAATGAGGCAAAGGTGGTGCATCTAATCTTAATCTGTATTGTTTGGACTTTTGTTCAGTAAATCAGCTGAAGCAAAGAATACATTTCTTCTTTAAAGTCCCTTCCCCGCCCCTGCTGTACCAAGTAAGTGCTACTTCCTGCCCTTCTGCTCACTCAATAGAGCTTCCCTTTCCTGTTTTGGTTATAAGCCTTCATAGAGACTCCTGGCTTGTGTCCCTGCCAAATTTGTCTTCTGCTCAGTAACCAGGTGAAAGAGCCCATTTTGGTTTAAGCATACATACGAGATTTGAGCGGATACTCGTGTGGTATTACCTGACAGGTCTTCCTCAATGGCAGGCACGTAAGTATCTGGGGACCGTGCAGGATGGCAGGGAATTTGTTGACCAGAGTTAACGTGACTGGGTGGGAAGGAGACTGTGTATTGTTACAGACACAGAAGGTCTGTGTTTTGGTTATAGCCTCATGGGATAATTTATAATTGTATAAAATGGTAGTTAAGCTTTTATGGCAATGTTACATTAATATGCATCCCCTGGCAGTGAGGGAGAGGCTGACTTGACGGAGCAAGCCTCCTTCATTCCTGGTCTGCCTCCGTCAGCTCCAGGGGAATTGTCACAGGTTTATTTGCATTTCTTCTGGGACTGAAGGGAAACCAAGGCAAAGTAACACCAGCTTTAATGAAAGACCTTTGTGCTGATTTCATGTATTCACTTATGAGGGTGCCTTTACTGATTATTAGTTATGATTATGATCTTTCAAAGCCTTTGTTTAAAGTATTGTTCTCCTGAAATATGGATATGGCTGGCCCATGAGCAAGAGCCTTCAGTCATATGTTTTTACTTGACAGTTCAGTTCTGGATTTTGCATAATGTATATTTTACAAGATGAGTTACTTCTTGGTTTTGTTTCTCTAATTTAAGGATGAAGTGAAATTGTTTATATTAATAGCAATCTCATCTACTCAAGTTGCTTTTTTGCTGTTTTTGACTAATTGGGTTCATAGTATGTCCCCAGGCCATTTACTTGATTTATTTTAGGAACTTCTAAACATTTACTTGGTACTTATTTTTAGGATCTCCCAAAGTATATCTTGAAGGTGTTATGCAAAATCTGACAGTGAACACACTTCACTGCAGAAAGACTTGTTGTGTGAATTAAATCATTAACAAAGCAATGGTAACAGAGCAATGGAGTTTCTCAAAGCAGTGACCTGATCTTGTTGGAGGAGGTGGAACCTGAAGAGAAGGTTTCCTGGAGCACAGCATGGCTCTCAAAGCCTGGCTGCTCAGCAGCTGTGGCACTTCTCTGAATGACTACACTTCCCCTGTGTAGTGCCTTTTGCAAAGTAGTTCTCTTAAAACATTTTTTTTTTCAGATGTTGAGATACTGATGACTGGAGTTCCCCTTAGAATCATTTGAATTATTATGCTTCAGTTTGCAAAACGTACCAGAAAAGTGATGAGTTAAAATTAACTCCACCATGTGGTTTCAAAATCTCAGCAACATAAGCTAAGCAGATGTGCCAGTTTACAAGGGCATCAATCTGTGGCCACTCTGCTGGCCCTAGATCTCCAGTGATTGGCACATGTGCTATTTAAGTGCTGTAACGGGCACTGAGAGGTCAGGGCTCTCCACAGACTTTCACTGGTGGTGCAGAGAACTGGGCTGTCCTGGACTGACAGTCAAGCCCAGGTGGAACATCTCTTATGCAACATTATCATTTTGCATACTTTATTTTTTTGTAGTGCTACTCACTTTTCCCATGCTCAAGAGCACGGAAGGGTGACAGAAGGTTATGCAAGTTTCTTCAGTCTTGCCAGGATTGCATGTACGTTCCCAAATTTAGCAACTCATCTCTGAAAGTCCTGGCTTAGTGTAGAACCTGGGTACCTCATAAATGTCTTTTTTTGTTTTGTTTTTTGTTTTGTTTTCTTTTGTTTTCATTTCCAACGGAAGTGTCAGCAATAGCTGTCTGCAGCAGATACTGGACACAGCAATTCCCATTGGGTATGCCAATGTAATAAGGGAGAATTCAAAATTAATATCTCATTGCTAGCAGAAAAAAGAGTAACTCTGAAATTCTCTTCCTTGTGGGGGTGAGCTAGTGTTCTTACTTTTGTAACACTGTACATACCAGTATTTCCATTTCCTGCTCTGTAAAATACGTGTTTATCTTGCAGGTGTGTCATGAGTTTATTTAACAGCTTCAGTCTTTCTGCGAGCTGCTTATGAAGGAGGCTGTGTATTTGTTCTGTTTTCTTGTAATTACTTAATATTAAACTGTTTAGATGCTCAAGTTTAACAGTGGAGAAAGGTGATGGCAAGCCACCTGCAGCAGATGCTCAGTGCAAAAGGCTTATCCCCTGCTGGCACTGCAGCCAAAGCCCACCACCAAAAGCAGGTCTCCAATGTATACATGGAAGCTAAGCTCGAGACCAAACAGTAGTATCTCCCCTGGGAACTGGGTTTCATTTCAAGCAGACTGGGTCAAGGACATCACTGTTGTGGAAGTCTCTCTGCACAGGCAGGCAATCAGGGGTGAATGCAAATTGAGACCTTCTGACCACTGGGTCCATGGATTGGTTTTTCAAGGAGTCTCAGGAAATGGGACTCCGAAAAGCAAATGAATGTAGTGGTTGTAGCACCTCCATATTATATATAGAACAGTGACTGCTGTATTTGTAAATGTCTGCTAGAAAAAAATTCAGCCATCCACATGTCACTGAGGATTGAAAGCACATATCTGGATGTTAAGTCCCTATGGGTTTTCACTTCAGTTTGATCAGTGGCTAAATGCTGTTTCACTATGAGTCATAGAAGCTGCACTCATGACTTTCTGTATAAATACTGATGTCTGACAGACTTTTCTCATAAAGGAGTGTGATTATGCACAATAGTGTGGCTAAAACCCATATCTATTACCTATTATGTATAGTTAACCTAAGTATCAATGGTGTATGGTCCAAAAATAACTGACATTTTTGCTAGAGCTTCATGAAACCAGTGTTGCTTTATTTACGTTTAAAATAATGGACTTCACAAAAGGTAGTAGAGAGGGTCTCAGTGACCTTTATAAAAGGAACATTTTCTCAACTGTTTTTAGGGAAGCCCCTCAAAGCAGCAGTGGGAGAGTTGTGCTTATTGTGGGTAGGATGAGTAGAAGAGTCTTCAGGCATAAAGAGTTACACCTCCATTTAGGGTGAAACAGCAAGTTAGCGATGGGTCCCTGGAGGCATTTTAGGTTGTGAAAGATTGATGAAGTGCTTTGCAGGAAAGGATTCCCCTTGTGCTGTACTTGTTTTATGTTCCTTTCTGTTATTTCACTGGAGGCCAAGCCAGATAACAGGCTTAATCTTGTTTCCGTTTAAGTGAATGATGAAAAACTTCCATTGACTGCAGGGAGAGCAGGGATTGAGTTTGATGTGTTGCTTTATGTTACAGTAACAATTGGTTGTCATGCATTAAATTTTGTTCCTCCATTTTTCAAACATGGGGTTGTACAGGGATTCTTTGCTGCAGTTTTTATTGGCAGCAAAGTCTGAAGGCAAAGCTTCTGTATTAACTGGGATATGGCATTACAAATAACTTCACAGTAAGGCCCTCATAACTATATAGTTAAGTGTGTACTCTTTGTTGTAAAAATAATTTAATTTTGACTATGAAGAAGCCTGTGGCAACTGCGGGTTCCAAAATCCATCTGAGATGGAGACAACATTGGTTCCCACTCTTGCCCTGATGAAACCAGTGGAATGGTCTTGATTGCTTTAGTGCAGCAAGGCTTGTAGCAACTGACAAGGCCTGAGGAAAAGGACCTGGTGTCAAACTGAGTGACTCCCCCAGGGACCATGTTTTCTAGGAGCCTGCAGGCCCTCTGGACAGGTGGTTGCTGTGGCCTTGGACAACTGATTCTCCCCCTAGCTCTAGAGCTGAAGGTGGCACAAGACACCTGGTAGCCTGGGCAGGTGGGCACCATCCAACCACAGAAGCACACTGGAAATTATATTTGATCATTCCACTTCCACATGACAAAGCTAATGCAGTGTGCATGCCTTTTCCAAAACAATTTCTCTCCCATCCTTCCCATCTGTGAATCTGAGGCCAGGTGAGTGTCCCTGGGCAGGTCTGGAGGATGCAGACAATGCCACTGCTGCCAGTCTGCAGCTCTTGCACCAGTTAGAAGATTGGACAGGCTGGAGTGAGCTCAAATCCCTCAGCTGCTAGTGTCAGATAGGGAGAAGCTGCCTTAGCTTACCTTAAAAAAAGGGGATGGAGAGGTATTTGCTGGGTAAATATATCAGCAAAAGCACAGCAACGGCAACTGATACATGAGCTTGATTTTATAAATTCTAAAGAATATAAGTAAAATAATGTTTAGTCTTTCTGATCTGAGTAACAGAATCTAGCTGTTTCCATACTACATAATCAAAATACACTTTATTCTGAATTTTCTTAACCTGTTCTTTTTGTATATGTCCTCCAGCATCCTTGCTCCCTCTGTAAAAGCTGTAAAGAGTTTTCAGGCTCTTACCCACAGCCTGGAGGAAGTCTGTGGGCTACCTGCAGGCTGTGAAAAATTACTGATAAAACAAGCTGGCATCAGTAGGCTTTAGCGTACAATGTGGGTTGCATTTGCCTTGGAAATCTTTTTGAGACCCATAAATCAGGAAAGATTGAAAATTGCTGCTGTAATCTACCCAGATCCTCTTAATACTTACAGTAATGTGCTCCATTTTATTAAAATGACAGTGATGGGGTCAGGTGTGTTTGGGTTTGCAATATTTGGTGTAACATAGAGGTATTATTTGGCACTGTGCTGTGCAAGGATATGGTTTAGGATCACCTAGAAGCTTCTTGTGTATTTGAGTATGTGAGGAATGGATAAATATCTGTGTCCTTGGAAGAATGATGAGAACATCTTAACAGTGTGCAACGGAGGCATTACTAAGGCAAAAATAAAAAAAAAAGAAATATATGCAAGAGAGGGGAAAAAAGGACTTATCTGCAAAGCGGATTACCACTTGATATTGCATTGACAAAAATTATTTAATATGGCTTGGGCTAAGGAAGGGAGGTATATAAATATATACAGGTCTAAAGTTAATAGGACAATAATACTTAAGATCTTTGTAGAACGTAAATAACTAGCAGTTTTATCTAGGCCTAATGTACTCTATTTGCTTGCTGGATATTCCTGTTAAATTTGAAGACCTAATGTCTCCAAAATTTGGAGGATTCTTTTTTTTCTTTGTATAAGGAGCTCTTATTTCCTCTGATATAAGAAATGTGACTGTGAAATCAGGAGAGTAGGAATTGAAATCCTGATGCGTATGGACATGCCACCTCAATAGTATTTGCCAGTGGCATTTCTTGTACATGAAAGGTGTGTTTTAGCATGATCTGCTGTATGTATATTAGTCACAAATAGGCAAGGAAGAGGTAAAGAACTGATGAATTTCTGTAAATCTACAAAGCAAAAATAGTTCCATATTAATGCTATACAAAATAATGGCTGTGTATTTCAACACTGAAATGCAGACATTCATAGATTCCCCATTCCCACTTTGCAACTGGGATGAAGGAGAAAAAAGAGTTCCTATGTGTTTTGTACCATGTATTCTGGGACTTCTAAGTACGTCAGTAGGTCTGGGTATTAGGCATCAGCTGGATTAATCTAATTGATTTCTTCAGTTTACCTAATGTGGCTTTTGGTTCAAGGTCTGGTTGCTTCCAGTTTTAAATGTGTAACTCAGCTGTGGATGTCATGTTTATTTTGTCATTAAGCTGTAAAATATTGCTAAGTTTTTATGCAAATGTGAAAAGCTTCACTTGCCAGTAGGTACATAAAATAAGTGGAGCATTCATACTGTTGGACAGTTTTAATAATGTTTGTGTGAAACAAGTCATTCCTCAGAACCTGATATTTTTATATAAAATAGATTATCAGTTCAAAACAGCAGCATACTGGAGTTTTTTAAGTCAATGTACATATATATGCCAGCTTTAATTGAACAGGCAGATTGCGTTCAAAGGATTAGCAGATCTCTTACAAAACATATGTTGTAAATAGTTCTTATAATTTCTCTTGATTTCTTTTTCCTTAGATGTTTTTTGGTAATATGCATGCAATTCACTGGTGTTTTTTCCTGATTTTGTTGTTTTTGCTTTCTAGTGAACAGAGTATTTGCCAAGCCCGGGCTTCAGTTATGGTCTATGATGATACCAGTAAGAAATGGGTGCCAATCAAACCTGGACAGCAGGGATTCAGCAGAATCAACATATACCACAACACGGCCACTAACACCTTCAGGGTAGTTGGGGTTAAACTGCAAGATCAACAAGTGAGTAACTGTATGGAGTTTCCTGTGAAATGATTAACCTTTGATCTCATTTGATTGTGACAGTTCTGTATGCAGTCTAGCAACATTTCCTGCTCCCTGCAAGGTGCCTATGAGTCTGTTTACTCTAGTCATTCAGATCTTGTATAACTTTTTGCACACAGAATGTATCATAATTTATTACTGCTTATTTGCAATCTGAACTTTTGGTAGATGCCAGAGAGATTTTAATGTTATTTCTACTCCCTCCATTTTTGCTTATGAAATTAATCTTATTTCATTCTACAAGTTTTTCTCTCAGTTCCCCATAACTTACTTTTTGCTCATTTTTAGCAAATATTAAAAAAAGAAAAATACAGAAAGTGAGAAATCAATCATTCTGCAGTGCCATCTCACAAAGTGTGGTTGTTACATTGCTGTGATAAGTAATTAGTTCGGTGTAATGCATTTTAAAGTCTGAGGTGCACACTGTGATCTGATTTACAGCAATCTAAGTGCACAGGACCTCCTTGGGTATTAAAGGAGTTATATGGGATTTAGGTAATCAGAACTGGAATCAGACTCCTCTCAGCCACCAAAGCATGGTGTTCATCCTAAGGCTGCCATGGCATAGCTCTGGGCATCCTGGCTCATGGGTGTGCTGGGCAGTGTGTGCCATCAGAAGCTCTGTGAACAAACATCATATTTAGACACTAAATTACTTGAGTGGAGTACTGGTGCTATACCCTAGTGCCATTGGCATTTTATAGCAGAAATATCAGAGTTGGGGCCTCCCTCTTTGTAAGGTGGTGGCAGCCTAGCCTGCCCTAGCTGCCTGCCTCCCATACTCACCTCAAGCCCTCAGCCTGGCAGAAGACTCAGAAAAAAAGTGGGCAATTAATTTCCTCTTGGTTCAGACAGTGGCATTGCCTCCTGGGAAGGTGTGATGAGCACTTCTGCCAGTGAGAGATGGGCAGGGGCAGGGCAAGGCAAGCTGAGCCAAGCCAAGCTAAGCCAGAGAGCGGGAGCTGGGGCACCACCACCTCTCATCTGCCACAAATGTTGAATTGACCCATCTGCTTATGAAAGTGATGTCCCTCAGCTGTCAGTTGTTATGATGCTTGGGCCAGCTGGAAAAGTTAGTCATGTTGCATACTGGAAGTGTTAATGACTTTGCTATGCTGTCCATACACATAGTCATCACTGCGAAAAAGGAAAAGCAGAACAGAAATAGGTGGGAGTTTGAGCATATGGGTTTTCAGTGCCTTGCAGTGTACTTTTGAAACATCTGCTGTGTCTTTTACCACTGCTTTTATTTGTCTATGAAGAGTAAAGGCAAAGCTGGAGCACCTCTCCTATGAAGACAGGCTGAGAGAGTAAGGGTTGTTCAGCCTGAAGAAGATAAGGCTCTGGGGAGACATTATTGTGTCCTTTCAGTAATTAAAGGGAGCTTATAAGAAAGAGGGAGAGAGATTTTTCACATGGGCAGATAGTGATAGGTCAAGGGGGAATGGCTTTAAACTGAAAGAGGAGAGATGTAGATTAGGTGTTAGGAAGAAATACTTTACTCAGAGAGTGGTGAGGCACTGGAACAGGTTGCCCAGAGAGTTTGTGGATGACCCATTCCCTAGCGATGTTCAAGGCCAAGTTGGATATGGCCCTGGGCAACCTGATCTAGCGGTTGGCATCCCTTCCCATGGCAAGGGGGTTGGAACTAGATGATCTTTAAGGTCCCTTCCAACCCAAGCCATACGATGATTCTATGATTAATGTAGTTCATTTCAAACATAGAAAATATTTGAGAAAATTAATTAAACACAGTAGCTTCTTAGTAGTGAAAGCCTGTGCTGCTTTATAACACGCTGTGCTAGATGTTTGTTTTACATAGCCAGCAGGTGAATGTAAATGGTTTTCATGTGACTACAACCTAACATGGGTGTGAATAGCTGGTGTAAAACAAGCAAAAGTTGTAAAGTGTACATGTATATTTAAGGGAGACTATGTAGCAGAGGTCTTAATCAAGTCTTAATCAGTATATACAATTTAAAGATTAGGATGTATTAAAAAGTCAAATCTTGATCTGTATTTTAAACATTTTGCATTAACTGTAACATTCTATTTGCTTGCAAATGATCCTACTTATAAAGAGGCTACATGGAATCATCTTAATTCAGAAGGAAACAGGGAATTCAAAGACTAAAAATCCTCCCTCAAACAAAAAAAAAAAGGTAAAGGTTACCTTAATCACTTAAATATGTCTAAAAGAGAGTATACACCTTAAATATGATTACAAAAATCCAGTAAATTTAAGATAGCATAGCTTAGTGGTATTAAAAGAAACATTTTGAAAGACACAAGATTCAAAATTTAATATATTTTATATGAGTCTCACATGGAATCATAAGTTTGCTAGGCTAGCTAAGTATTTGTATTTAATGAGAACAAAAATGAATTTCAGTTAAAAATTCTCTGTATAAGCCATTTTATGCTTACTCTCAAGTTTTGCTAAAATCACACAGGGAGTGAGGTTTTAGTAAAAGCTGTTGCATTTCCAGGAAAGCCATATTTTTCTGAAAAGGACCAATCTTCAGCTAATATGTGATTTGGCATATAATGAAGCTAATGAAGTCACACAGATTTCCAAGAGCTGAGAAACTGGTTTAAAATATGTAACACAGCAATACCACAGAGGAACAATTTAATTTGTATTACATACTGCCAAACGGCAACACGTAGAGTAGAATAATCTTCATGACTTCACCCCTGCCAGCCTTTAATGTTTCCCTTTTAATATTTGTTGGTTTTTATTACACCTCTAATAATCTCTGTCTTCAATTTTCATCCTCTTTCATATATCTTCTTCTGTAGACTATTTTTGTGGCTTTTTCTAGCTGTCTTTCTGTTCTTCAGCCCTTTGAAGCATGTGTTAGAGTTTATGAGACTGTCTTCTCATTCTGCTTACCTTATCTGTTTGTCATCTTCTCTAGCTGACAGTGTCTAAAATGTTCATCGCAAAGAAATATGGTTTTTAGAAAAGCAGAACTTGAGCATCTTTCTCACCACCAGGAAGTGGTCAATGGACCTCTTGTTCTCCTTATATGCCTGGGTGACGTGCTTATCGCGTGCTTGTGTGCAGCAGGAGTGCTAGGTTACACACCAGTGGTGCATGAGTTCCACATTGTGCTCGGCACAGATGTGCATGCGCACAAGACTCAGGCTGGCATGAGTGGTAATCTTCAGAAAACCAGAAGCAGGCTTTTGATGCTTTGAAGTAGCTGCAGAGTAGCTCTTTTGAAGCTAAGGCTAGATCAGTATTACAATTTCTTGACATCATGAGTTTTAATGTTTCCTTGCAACCTTCGTTTTCTTGAAGCCCAACAGTCACAAGCAAACAGTTTACCCACATGTTGCAATTTACCAGCTGTCATTGTAACCTAACCTGTTGTAAAGCTGTGTTAGCTTCGGTCACCACACAAGAAGTTTACAAAGCTGAAAACATACATCTTTATAGCTCAGCTGACAAGCAGTGGCTCCCCAGTTCAGTGTCTTAACTGAGGGTTTAAAATGATGATTTTACATCAAGTGATTTCAGCTCAGCAGTGATCTCACCACCAAAAGGCATGTGCTGAACAGAGAGGCGGGGAGGAGGGTGCAAGTCAAAAGTGAATCATATCTCCTGAGGGTTTGGTGCATTGATGTGGCTAAGAAATGAATGTAAAAACAGGGCCTTGGGGAGGGTGGGACATTTTACATTTGAGCCTAAGCCAAAAGGGAAACAGGAACGGCATTCTTGGGATATAAACTAAACCACATTTTTTGAAAAAATAAAGAACCGATTAATCACTGCTGTAAATTATTAGAACTGATCAAGTTTGGGCCTGCTTACAGAAATAAAGAATCTGGCCTCAACTGTAGCAGTTTTTAGCTGCTATGCCATGAGAGGAATCTGAGTGCTAGCAGTGCGGCAGAACTGTTTCTTACTGTAGAGAAACAAATTTCTTCTGGTTCAACAGGCAAGAGTATGGGCAGTAAGACTTGTGTGGGAGCTTTTCGCTTGATCTTGGTTATGGTTACACCTCAGATTTGGTCCTCAGGCACTCTTGATCCCTTCTAACCCCATTCCTGTGAGTGGTGTCAAATGACCATTGTCGTTGCTGCTGACAACTCAGCAGCCTACAGACTGCAGTCAAAGGGAAGAGCTGCTCAGTTTTGAACTTTTTAATGGATTCCAAAAGTCCCTGTCTGCCCCAGAGCATCTACACTTGAACTGAGATGAAAACATGAAGGAGAATACCAGGAAGAAGTGTAGCAAATCTTTTTTTTTAATATTATAGTGATGGGAGAATTGAAAGGTGTCAACATATTAATACTGTGCAGAACTGGTCTGTGAAACTTCTTGCCATACAAGATCACTGAAATCCAGAATTTAACAGGGCTCAAAATAACACAGACATTTATATCTGTAATGAAAACTACTTTATTTCAGGATAGAAAATACTAAAAAGAGTTGGGGAAAAAAAAAAAACAGGCACATAGAATGTCAGGTTTCAGCTTTTACAACAAACTCTGAGTTATGTTTGTTATGGACAAATCCCTTACTTATTCCTGCAAGATTTCCAGTAATTTTTTCCAATTCATCTGTTACAGACTACAACTGAAGATTAAAAAGATGAGCTGTTGGTCTCCTCTGCATGGAAGATGCTATCTTAGTGACATACAAAGCCATATAACAAAGATTTAGCAACACCTTTAAAAAAACCCCTCTGCTCCAATCAAGGAGACTTTTATTTTCATTACTGTGTAGTTATGGTGATGTGCCTTGCAGAGTCTCAACACCATCTATACTGGATAGCTTTTAACACTCATTCTAAACAACAACAGTTCTATGTTAGTGCTAGAAACATTAGCCAAAGGAGAGAAAATGAAGCTGACTGTTTTGTTTCATTTCCCAATTTTAAACTCTCTTTTAGACTTTGAAGACAAGATATTACATCTGTAGGCTTCCGGATGATAAATGAAGGTCAACATTCAACTTCTCTTTATTTGACTGAAGGCATCAAACCCTCAGAACAGAGCAGATTTGCTGAATTTCTTGATTTGATGTTCTGGGAAAGCAAATTTTGAACAGTTTACCTGATTTCTATTAAACAACTTTTAGCATAGGTTTTTACAGTTTCTGTGTTTTATTATACAACTGCTCTATACCCTCTGGTGCTCTTTGGGCTTTAATAGTGCTGTCCTTTGAAACAGAAGGTTCTTTTAGTAGGTGAGAAATACTCACTTTGCAAAACTCAGTAGAAGCTCACAGTCTTTCTGAACATTTCCTTGAAGATACTGGCTGTGCTCTTCCTTGGCTAAGCTACTCAGAAGTGGTTGGAAAACTTAAATATTGGTACATGTTAAAATTATTGGGTTAGTAATCCAGGCATGACTCTACCTGATGTTCTAGAAACCCCTTGAGTGTGAGCAACATTGGTAAAGGCTCTCCCAGTGCTCAGTGGTAGAATGGGAGTGGTGTCACCATTTTTCAAGAGAAAGGGGCTATCTAAGCTCTCAGCTATAAAAGTGGATTTGTGATCCTTTCTGTTGTCATTTTGTTTCTTAAATTGGCATCACAACAGAGTGCCACTGTCAGTCCACAGAGAAGCTTATGCTTTTAGCATTGGAGGTTTCTGGTCAGATCCCAGGTATACTGAGTAGGTGGATGTCCCACATGCCCTTGTCCAAGGATAAAAAGGGGACTGTGTTGGCAGATTAAATCAAAACATATAGAAACATGACTCCTTCAGCTGCAGTCAACCCTTACCTGAAAATTATAGTACATACAACAAGGGAGGAGGTGGGAGAGGAAGTATTTGGTTGTCAGCTTTTGACATTTGCCTATCTGATTCTTGACCAAAAGAACTCATTCAACATAAGAAGCTAGTGGTGATCTGGTACATGGGAGGAGAAAAGTAGAGCTGGTGCAATGAGTCATTTATCTGCTGTAGGGCAGGGTTAGGGCCAAGAGCCCTGTCTGCCTCCTTTTCTGACAATTGTGCATGATCATTCCCAAAAGATGGCAGCAGCTGCTGGCACTGGCTCCTGACATCTGTCTGCAGGATCCACACAGCTGTATCCTACAGAGGTGCTGTAGAAAATACAAACAGGTAATAGATTTTTTTGATGTGGCTGAATTGTGCTTTTGTAAATCTCAGCCCCAGGTGTGGGTCTTGTGTCACTGAAACACACAATGCCTCACCATACAGCCGTGGAGGATCTGCCATATGAATTGCCTTTACAAATTGAATTAACCTTTACCAAAGGGTTGGGGGTTTTCCCACTGAAAACAGAATTATTTTTAATCTTCACCTCTCTCTTTCAAATCACAGGTAGTGATTAATTACTCAATTGTGAAAGGACTGAAGTACAATCAAGCAACACCTACCTTTCATCAATGGCGCGATGCACGACAGGTCTATGGCTTGAATTTTGCAAGCAAAGAAGAGGCTACCACATTCTCCAATGCAATGCTGTTTGCTCTGAATATCATGAACTCGCAGGATGGAGGTAAATTAGTAGCCACTACACTCTTTATTAATCTGTGACATTTTACAGTACTCGCTATCAATCACCTAGTACACTTGTATTGGATAGTATGCCATTATAAAACACATTATAATAAAAAATTTTGGTCTCTGGTAGAGAGCCTTTAGATCACCATTTGCTGTGCTATGAATTGTACATGTTTTCAGGTTTGATTTGCCTTCATTCTAATTCTCATGGTGCCTTAACTCAGAATAGGAAATCGATGGCTATTTGGAAGTGCCTCAGCGGACAAGTAGCCCCACAGATTTATGTGGATCTGTGTATGTACTGTGTTACATGTAAGGTGGCAGAATATAACTTTAAATAAACAGAAGCTAGAGTAAAATCGGCAACATTTTATAAGGTAGAACTTGGAGCTGGTATTTCTAGTGTGTTGGGTGTCAGCTAGAGCCGTTGGCTCTTATGGACTGGCTGTCATAAAGAGGAGTGTGTGGTGTCTCAGTTGTTTCACAATACAAAACACAAAGGCTTGTACTCTGGACTTTGATGTTTTTCCTATATTGACTGCAGTTGAAATTTGTGGTGAAGTTTACTGTTCTGTGAAATTGTCATTATATTATCTTGACGAGGGCCCAAAATAAAGTCCTGGTTTCTCAGTGGAAATCAGTTTCTGGTCTGTGGTATCTGGATGAAGTACTGCTCTCAGGTACATGCCTGTGACCTCTCTCAAGCTTCTAGGCTGGAAACAGAAAGCAGTCCTTGTGTGGTCTTTTTCCTGCAAAACACACCACAGCCCTATTTTCCTTTTGAAAACACAGTGAGTCAAGGTTGACATCACTTGCTGCCATCCAGGTTTCACTGCAGTGCTCACTGGTGATGGACAGGAGCTCTCTAGAAACAAACTTCAGTACACAAATATGTCTTACTAAAAGGTGTGTTTGTAATATAAAAGTTTGTATTTTTTATTCTGATGTTTCCATTCATCCTATTAAGCTGACAAATGCAAAAGTGATAAAAAATCAAGAAATGTCTTAAATTCTGAGCTGCATTTTGAAATACTGAGGACTGAATTCTTCCTTCCTCAGCTTCAACTTTTTCAGCTCTAGTTGTGCCAGGTAGTGCCTGGCAGAAGCCTTCATGAGAAAATCTGACCAACACTCAACAGTTTTAAATCATAGAATCATAGAATGGTTTGGGTTGGAAGGGACCTCTGGAGCTCATCTAGTCCAACCCCCCTGCACTGGGCAGGGACATCCCCAACTAGATCAGCTTGCCCAGAGCCCTGGCAAGCCTCACCTTGAATGCCTCCAGGGATGGGGCCTCAACCACCTCCCTGGGCAACCTGGTCCAGTGTTCCACCACCCTCATAGTGAGGAACTTCTTCCTAATGTCCAATTTAAATCTCCTCCTCTCCAGTTTAAAACCATTGCCCCTTGTCCTTTCACTGCAGGCCTTTGCAAACAGGCCCTCTGCAGCCTTCTTGTAAGTTCCCTTTAAGTACTGGAAAGTCACTATAATCCATGCAAGTCAGTACAAAGCTGACTTTGTACAGAACTCTTTGGCTGCTTGTATGTGCTGCACCCTTTTAGACCACCAAATGAGAAACCAAAATTTTTATACATTGATTATGGTCTTGATGTAGTGAGTGGTTCAATGTTTATGATGAGCCTTTCTTCTGAAAGCCCTTAAATTTGGGAGAGTTTTTCCATCTGTCTCTTCCTGTCAAATGGTGTGGAGTTTTTGAAGGATTTAGAGGCTGTTCCAGGAAAGTTCCTTGTGGAAACATAACTCTCGAGATGAGAATTTATTGCTGTTAGGCTAAAATGAAAGAAACTCTCTTAAGGTGGATACTTTAATTACATTAGTTATTCCTAGCAAAGAACTGGAATTTTAAAGAAAATATTTTTGAGCACTTGAAAAGCCTATTAGATTTCTGAGAAGTTTATGAATATGCAGCAAATAATAATTTGCCTTTTGGGGGCTATTCTTTTATTCATTTACTTAGCACACAAAAGTGTGTTAGATGCTCTGCAGACATAAGATCTAGCCCATGCTGAAGAACTTGCATTTAAAGTTTGTAGTTTGGCACTTAGACAGGCATGAATGGAGTCACAGATGAAAAAATTTCCCACTTTCTTTTCTAGAAAAAAAAAATGGGCTCGTAAACTTTCAGCCTTCAACAACCTCTTTTCTCCCAAAAATGAAGTGCTAAAGGTTTCAAAGATTGCCAGTTGTCCTTTTCTTTGCAGCTGAGCTTGTCAAAACTAAAATTTGGTTTATAGGGAATTTCAGCATTCATGTTTTTTAAAAAAAACCCCTCTGATTCAGTGAAACAAATTCCCCAAATACTAATTTTTATCAAAATTATTCTTAGTTGCAAAACTATTTCTATAAATATTTCTATTTAAAATTTTATTAATTACAAATTGATAATAGATTATATTGAGGACTTTTATATCATCATGTTTCCCAGTTACTGCAGTGATCTCAGCGTGTGAGTTGACAGCAAAAGTACATAATGGATATAAGGTATAAAATAAGATCTGCTCTTCTAGGCTTATATAGCCCATAAGCTTTTTTGTGCATGATTTAATGCAAAAAGGAATTCACATAAACACACATATCCATACATCTTTTCAGGCACAGCCACTGCCTGCATACTCCATCCATTCTGCTGCCTGTGTGCCACATTAGGGTTTGCTTTTTCATGTGGAAAAATTATTAGGAAAAAAATGTATTTATTGTATCTATGCATCCATGTATCGAGGTTGCTCATGTGCTTATGCAGATGGATGACCACTTTAAGGAATGCATTTGTAGGTACTGTGAGTGCATGTGTTTATGTACTGCTAATCTTCCCATACTTGGATACAAATTCTGGCTTTCATGACTGCTTCTCCCTTCATTCTACCACCCACTTGCATAGACTAAAATTAATCATGGTAGACTACAGCAGAAAATCTGAGACTGCATCATATCTTTAACAGACGTGCAGTCAGGGTACTGTAACAGTTGGGAAAAACAACTAGTCTTGGTTGTGAAGCAATGGTGTGGGTTTTTGAATGGTGCATTAAGCTGAATTAGTTTAAAAAAAATGATAGCAATATGTGTTTTGGGGAGTTGGAAATAATTTTTAGGCAGTGCTGACTTTGAAATGAATGAGTCACTTCAAATGAATATACAGTTATGAATGAGCATTGAGAATTACTGTCCCACTTCATTACGAGAGAGGCTATGATACCCGAGATCATTTCCTGCAGGCACTGATCTCTCTGGGCTGATTATGTGGGGCACTAGTGAAAACTAAAACCAAGTGCTTTGTTAAATGCCTAAGGTTAAATGGACTGAATCAGATCCTACATCCATCCTGTGTTAACCTGGGTTGCATGTTAGGATCATTCCTGGGGAGTGATTCTTCGCAGGAGTTTGATGTCTCATAGTTTGGGAAAGTTGGGAGAAAAACCATAGTCTAAAATTGCTGTCTAGTGGTGTTTCTGTAGTGCATGAACTCATACTCTACCCATGGGGAGGGCTGTCCATCTTACACAGTCAAATTCTCAGTGTGCATCCTCAGGGTGGAGTGAAGCAATCCTGGCTGTGCAGGAGCTGAATACATACTTAGTTCAGTCTTGTGCTTTATAAGAATGCTAATGGTCATGTTAAGTATAATATGAAATGAGATAAAATAACACTGAAAAGAAAATAATACAAATGTGTACCATCCCTTGACAGTTGCCTCACTGAATCGCAATTGTTTACCTGCCAGCTTGTTTATATGCCTAATTACTTTGATTTCCTTATATGTCTCATTAATCTGTTCTCCTTTACAATAAAAGATGAAGAGTTGATTCTGAGTCAGCCTGCAAAATGAGAGCAAATGATAACAGAGACTTGCTCATTATTGGTCTCTTGCTAACAGTTCTTTAATGGTGTCATTTAGTAAGACCATTAGTATGACAAATGACTTCCCATTAAATTGTTTTTCTTTCTTGGGTGTCCGCTTTGTGAAGCCAGACCTTTCACTGGCATAAGTTACCTGATGCAAGGAGTGTCACCAGTTTACCTTGTCACCTGCAGGAAGTTTCACTGGTGACAGAGCAACACTCTTTCTTGTCCAGAGGTAACTGTGGGAAAAGCATTTTGCACAGATCCTGCCTGCAGGCTGTTTGACATTTGGTAAGCAGACAAGGTTAGTGTTCTTCAGGCCTTGCATCCTCTTAGATTTAACAACTGCAATGATTTGTGGTGGCAGGGTGGTTATTGGAGCAAGACATAAGGTGATCAGTAAGCTAAAACAGGCAAGTTCTTCCTGGCATTATTTTGTAAGAAAGCCAGTGATGCCCATGATGAAGGTAACTCTTTCTGCAGGACTTAATGGAGCATGTGTTCATTGTTCAGCCTGGAGAAGAGAAGACTTCGGGGGGACCTACTAGTGACTTTCCAGTACCTAAAGGGAACTTACAAGAAGGCTGCAGAGGGCCTGTTTGCAAAGGCCTGCAGTGAAAGGACAAGGGGCAATGGTTTTAAATTGGAGATGAGTAGATTTAAATTGGACATTAGGAAGAAGTTCCTCCCCACGAGGGTGGTGGAACACTGGCCCAGGTTGCCCAGGGAGGTGGTTGAGTTCCCATCCCTGGAGGCATTCAAGGCGAGGCTTGCCAGGGCTCTGGGCAAGCTGCTCTAGTTGGGGATGTCCCTGCCCAGTGCAGGGGGGTTGGACTAGATGAGCTCCAGAGGTCCCTTCCAACCCTAACCATTCTATGATTCTATGTGCATTTAGCTCTTCTCCCAGTGAGTGGTTACACTTCCCTGAGAGAGGGGGATGAGACTATTTTCTCTCCTTTCTTGCTCCCCAAATCACTCGAGATAGGCAAAGGAATGGCTTCATTTCTTTCCTTTCTTATTTGCTCACTTCAGACCCTGTCTTTGCTTCCCTGCTGATGCCTGACAGCATCTGTAATGTTTCCATGCTGCAGAAGGAGGCAGAGGCTCAGCTTTGTGGCTTAGCGTGAGCAGCTCTGAGGGCATCTTGGGCTTCCATGGCTTAAAGACTTAGTACCTCTTGGAGAAGAATTGAGTGTCCAATCTATGAAACATACTGGTAAATGCTGCCTAGGACAGTGAATATAATGTATTATGGACTTCTGCTTTTCTTTTGATGTCTTTGCCCTGGGGACTTGGATTGTTATTGTTGACTTACAATGCAAGAAAATCATATTTCTAAACATAAATACCGTGTACTGGAAAACCTTATGCAAAGGGCTGTGTTGTAGAGTTAGTCATAGTTGAAGAAGAGGTCAACTGCCTTATCTGACTAAGAAGGGAGAAGTTGGAGGAAAGCATGAAACAGTAGGAGAAATATCTGAAGAAAATTAATTGTGATTTTATTTATTTATTTTTGCCTCTAAGAAAGCCATTTTATTGTTCTGAGTATTATCGGCTTACAGACCATACAATATAGATGTGTGGGTCACAGAGTGTGCAGAATTCAGCCCTGTGCCTTCCAACAGAGCTTTACAGACCCAGCTTTAACTCTGCAGGGAGGACGTTCTGGCAATCAGAAGGATTTCTCCTTACTCCTTTTCTTCTGATGAGCAGATTTGCTGTTTTGGGGTTTTTTTTCCACCACTGTGGATTATTTGACATGTATTTCTCCAACTCCCTTTCCTATAAGTTGTATTTGATGAAGTTCCTTGGAGTTTGAGATATTTTTCCATTCTTTCAGTCGTTTTGCTGTTATCCTTGTCCAGAAGTGGCTGCATTTCTGTACTGCTGAGAGGAAGTTCCTTGGAAAGCACTTTGAGCCATCCAAAATAAGGGGAGAAATAGAAGAATAAAGCATTGATTCATAGAGCAGCAGATAAACTGGCAGTATATAGCATATATTGTCTCTCCTAGTTAGATTCCCTAAGTATTTGCAAGGTTTCTGGCAGTGCAGGATGTGTGTGAAGATAATGGTGCACAGTGTTTCAAATGAAACTCTACACAGTTTTTTTAAATTGAGTTTTGTAATGTTATATTCAGTTCATTCTTTTCATTAGAGTTTTCCAACTAGTCCTGCATCTCTCAATATTTCAAATAAAGTGCAACTGTTGGGAAAGTCAGTCAGCTGCATACATCTTCTACAATGCAGTGACTGTTTTATGTGATAATATTGCCCCAAGACTTCCCAGCACCACAGAGGACACAGTGTGGGAGGACAAAACACTGCATCTTCATTACAGTACTTCAAAATACATAAAATAACTCATCAATAATGGAGGGACCCACCATTGAACACAATGCTCACTTGCAGCCAGCTGGTGTAAAGATAACTGTGCCCTGTACAAGGCACTTCACATACTGCTGGTCTTGTTTCCCATGCTGTCAGGTGTGTTGGTGCAGATTATAGACCACAAAGATGGTATATTCTGTGCATATTGGACTTTTAAGTGTGCTAGTAACATTTAAAGACTTGTGCAACTTCATATTTTATAGGCATTGCAGGACCACAAGTATGTCATCCTTATGCAGGTCTTTTAACCAAATCATCCCAGAAGTTGTTCCTGATTATAATGTAGGGGTAAAGAACTTGTAGATAACAAACTTTTAAACTTCCTAGTGTAAATATTATCCATGTGGTCAGATACTTGATGCTAGCCAAAATAGCAACCCACAGGCAATGGTTAATTCAGTGCATGTTAAAAATGCAAAAGATTTTTGCTTCTTTAAAAACCAAAGCTTTCCCAGGGGAGTATATCTTCCCCAAGTGACATCTTCCAAAACCACCAGAGAAAGGTTTAGAGAAATAAATTTCACAATTTTCCCAGACTCCTGTCTACTCCAGTTTCAATATAAACTTTAGTTGCTCAGAAATGCTTTGCAGATAGGGCACTTTCTGATCGAACTTGCTGTGCTTTGTAAGTCAATGAAGAAGGAGGAATTACAGAATCACAGAATCACGAAGACTGGAAAAGACCCCCAGGATCATCAAGTGCAGCCTATGACCCTATACACCCAACATCTAAACCATGCCACTCAGTGCCACATCCAATCTTTTCTTAAACACCTCCAGGGACGGTGACTCCACCACCTCCCTGGGCAGCCTATTCCAGAGCCCAAAGGGATTCAGATAAGATGATGAGCTTTTTCCTTTTGTCTGCTGCATTGCTTTATCACTGGGACTGTTCCAGAAAAATCTACCTGACTTATAAATAAACTTTTAGTAGATTGCTTACTATAGAAAAAAATTCCTTCCTCTGTGAACTGGGCAAAGATGAGCTGTTACCCAGCAAACTAGGTGTGAATTTATTTTCCTGAGCAACTAGTGAAGACTAGTGCCAGTACCCTGGCCCCATGAAGGCCAGAGCCAGGTCTCATGTTCAGTGGGTTCCATCTCTGCCCAACCCTTGAAGGGCAGGAATCCCTTACAACCCCCAGGCCATAGTAGCACTCTTTGTGTCTTCCTCCCAAGGTATCTTTCTTACTATGCTGATGGGAATTGTCGTGGCTAGGCTTCGTGAACGAAGCTCCAGGGAGGGCTCCACCCACGCTCCTCACCAGCGCCTTTTCCAAGTGTGCTGATAAAAAGAGGATAGCAGATAGCACCCTCGAGCCTGCGCTATGGATTTTTTTTTAGGTGAGACATAGCATGCGCAGAGCTGGACCCACCCTTTAGTCCTAAGGTTCATCTGCCAGGGCCTAGCAAGCTTGGATGCTGGCAGCCAAGTCCTTAGGACGGAGGTTTAACCTCTTAGATGGGAATGACAGTCTTCATACAAACCCACTGCCTGTGTTTCCAAAACAACCAACACTTCTCCTCCTGGAATTATGGGAACTTCCCTTGCAAGCTTCCCCTGACTGCAAAACTGCTTAAGTTCCCACTTTTCAGGTTCACCTGGGCCTTCTGAGATGGATATATGACATTTCTAACAACCCAGGTACACATTTTAAGTTGAGTCCACATGAAGAGAAACATGTTAAAAAACAGAATTGGAAGAAGTTGTCCCACCCAGAAGAAACAGTGAGTAAAACTGATTAATCTTCCATATTAGTGTGGCTCTATGTGACTGGAACACAGGAGGTGATGTTTCACTGATGTATAGATGAACTGGGATCACAGACTCCTTTCAATGTTCTAACTGTAAATATAATTGCTATTATTTATCTGTCAAGAAGTATCAAACTGTTATTTAATTATTCTGCTCTATAGAAGTAAGCATCTTTTTTTTTTCAATTGAGTTTTTCAAATCCATGGCAAAAAGTTTTCCAGGGCAGTGAAGTGCTCTGCAAGTGTTATGCTAATAAAAACCCATGGCATGTTGCTTGCACGAGCCTTAGCCACTTTTCAGCAGGACTCTATTATGTCCCTGCTTAGAGCAGCAGCAGTGCTGGAGCCGCTGTCGCATGTCTAGAACAACAAAAGGTGCCTGTGTTCTTTGAAGAGCATAACAAATCTAACGACTCTTGCTGATGTTTTTTTACTGTGCTGAATTCTTCTGCACTAAATGAAAACCACTTCAGGAAGGAAACTGTTTGGGGAGAAAATCGTTGAGATTTAAGAGAGACTCACACACACTTGAGAGCAAAGACTGCTGCTAGTGAGATTCCCTGGCACCACTGCCCCCCAATCCTTGTTTTTCTGAAGCGTGTGCAAACTGGCAATGTTCCTGGAGCTCCAGTGCTAGGAGATGCAGTGTGGCTTTTTTGCTAGACTACAATAAGTTGCAGAAGAATATATTGACTTAGGAAAACAAAAGTAATTATCAAAATTTAGTGTCGGTAATTTACATGCAAGTAGTGTTGGTCAGATTTTGGCCAATATTCATTTGGAGACCATTTATAAAGTTTCTGCTTCCTGAATATACCTTTTCATCTGGCGATGGCTTCTTTTTGGGGATTAGTCTGGACTGTATATACATCATGTCCTGTGTCAAGCCAAGCTGTGAGTGGAGCTCAGATTGAGCCACAGAAGTGGGAAAGCTGCCTTGCCTCAGGAGATGTTGTGACTCAGAAGCAGCTCCATGTCACTTTTCCTCCTCTGCTTGCTCTCTTCTCTCCTAGCAGTGAGCTGCTGGTACTCTCCAGGCACAGATTCTCGGGTGGCAGTGGTGGGCTCTGCCCTGACTATGCCCCTCTGCTCTTCGCAGGTAGTGAGCAAAAATCCCAGCCTGCTCACCTTCCCTCCTGTATAAGCTATAAGTCTGTGCTTGAGTCCACAGCTCTTCAGAAATCTGAAGCATATGATGAGAAAATGCCTTTTTGTGCTGAGAACAGCATTTTTCTCTTTACTTTTTTTCCAGTGCCATGCTTTGGCACGCTGAGTCTCAGTGCACTTTGTTTTGCTCAACAGCTGCCCAGTGAGGTTGTGGCTGCCCCATCCCTGGCAGTGTTCAAGGCCAGGCTGGATGTGGCCCTGGGTGACCTGGTGTAGTAATTGGCATCCCTGCTCAGTGCAGGGAGGTTGGAACTAGATGATCTTTAGGGTCCCTTCCAACCTGCCCATTCTATGATTCTATGATTCTATTTATTGACTGGGCATCTGATTTCATTCAGTGAAAGAGAAATTGCTCTTTGGAAGAGATCTGATTTTTTGAACAAACCTTTTTTCAGCTTTGTGTTCATTTTCTGTCATTCTCAGAGTGCTTTGATATTTGGTGTCATGGGGCAGTCTCCAAAATAATGTGACTTCATTTGTGTCGGAACAAGAATTGCTTTTTTTTTAAGGCAGTTTGTCTTCCTTTTTAGACCCTCCATTCCCTGCAGTACAATGCTGTTTACCCCTGTACATATACTGACATCTCACCTCATTCTTTGGACTGATTCACACTATTTTAAATATTGATATAGGTAGTAATATATGATGCCATAGAATAAGTTGAAAGGAACATTCTTTGAAATTTTTCTCACTAGAAGAGAAGAAAGGATATTGAAAGTAAACTATTTTAAATACTGTAAAAGATGCTCTCATTCTTAAGAGAAAAAAAAAAATGACCAGGCAGTGTGCTGTGATGGTAGTTAGGTCCAGATTTGCAGAGAGTGATAACTACTGTTACCAGATTGGTTTTTACAGTGGTGCTGTTCTCCTCCAAATGCTATTTATTTTTCAAAAAGTAAACTACAGAAGCTTCTAAGAGATTGTACGGAAAGTGGCATCTCCAGCTTTCTACAACACTGGGAATTATCTGAATATACTCAACACAGGAATGAATACGTGTTGTATTGATTTGGAATCACATTGCAGAAATGATGCCTTTTGGTAAGCTAATGATGATGTCTTATTCTAGTGTTAGCCTCCCCAGCCCCCTACCCCCCTCAATTACTTATTTTATGCTGTTCGTGTGTATCCTATGCTAATTGTTGGATGCTAGCTACTGGTAAGTAACTTGAGATGAGATACACAAGTGTATAGGGATTTAGATAGGTTTGGGTTATTAATTTCTGGGCTGGCAATAAAGTTGGTTCTTTAATTTAGTAGACTCTGGATTCCCAGATAAGACCCAGACTTTATAATAGTTTGTCTCTAGGCAATCATTCATATATTCCTCTAGCTGTGATCCCACTCCTTACTTGTATGTGTGATTACTCACATAAGGAATAATTGTGTGACCACAATCTTGCTGTTAACCAGAGTAGAAATGTAGGCATCTGTAGTACTGGGTTTTGTATCTGAACTGGGCTTACTGTGTGTTCAAGGACAGTAGTAGATACTCCTGAGACAGTTGATTACCTATTTTAGGTTTCTCTACCAAGAACCTCTAGGCAAAATTCAGCCTATTTTTCCACTCTTTTTCATCACTGACTGTAAAGGATTGCTGCTAAGAACACTTATCTGGTTCCTGACCATTTTGCTATAATCCTCACCCAAACTTTCTAATTGATAGATTAATTATTTGTAATTATACTGTAATTAATTAGTAACTACAATAATAATTAAACCTCTAGTTCAATAGTAATAATAATATATGAGGGACCTGGAAACTAATGTGCATAAGCTATATATTTAGTGATACTCCATGGATTTCCCTGGGACAGTTAGTAAGAACTCACGGGAATACATGTGTTGTGTGTGTCTAGTGTGTGTTCCCATGACCAATGCACATCAGATTATCACTTCTTCAAGTGCTTGAGCTCTGCAAATGGGTGGTCTTCATACATGCAAATTTTTGGATTTTATATGAGAATTGAACTCAGGAAAAAACTCACAGGTATATAGATAGAAGTCAGGAAAACGTTGCTGGGCTGAGAGGATTTTTCGCATGTAATCAAAATAAAATTGATAGTGTTTTGAATTTTGTTTTTAAACTCTGCTTTCATCATGCACTATAGTTCACTGCATGAACAACATTCACCAAAAACATGTCAAACCAGACATTTAGGACCAGTGAAGTGAGCAGGGGCAGTCAGTGATGCAGCAGAGGAGGTAGGACACAGTGCTGCAGCCTCTCTGATGGCAGGCTCAGCTGAGAGGAAAGTCTGATGCTTTAATTCCAACCACTGAGTGAATCGCCATATGCTGCTGCCAGCAAAGCATGTAGAGCAGCTTCTGCTGCTGGCTGGTAATCCCTGGGGAGCTCACACAAAGTCTATTAATTGCCTTTTTAGATAACTCCATGCAGTCATCCAGCATTTTATTTTCACTAAGTCAGGGACCTGAAGGCTCTAGGTTATGTGGCATTCTGCAAGCAGAATCTTTGACCCTTATGGCAATTACTGTTGTAATTTCTCCAGTTAATCCTAATGAAGCAATACAGGCAAAAATATGATTCCTATTTAGCCATGTAAATGCTAGGCATCTAATCTACAGTAATTGTGTAGTTTTCTTTCCACTCCATGGAGCGAGGGCAGCTCACCTGGGTGTGATGAGTGTGAATGTAGTCCTGTGCTGCTGGCTGGTGGCTCAACAAGCTGCATAGTCCCTGCAACGCAGCAGGGAGTGAACCACAAGTGTTATAAAATGGAACAATCTCAGGTCATCCTGCAGCTCAGGAAGGAAGTAATCTACTGATAGGTGATTTTAGTTCACAAAGTGCCTAGCCTTTGCCCTTGTACGTGCTCAGCTGCACAGCTGAGAAAGCAGCATGATTCAGGCACTGAAGGTGCATTTAAAAATCTGCTTCAATTGTAATGATAAAAAAGACAAACCCTGCAAAGCTCTCACCATCAATCTGATTTGCATGGATTGCTTTATCTGTTGGTCTTGCTTAGTATTCCAGAGTGTTCTGTCGAAAACGTCAATTTTAATTCCATTTCCTCTGCTGCTGGTTCCCAGGGACTCCCTCTGGTGGTCAGTGTAGCCCTGAAAGGTGCTGTGTACATCCTTGTGCAGTACAGCATGGCATTAGCAGTATATACTGTGGGCACTGCAATATAAAGGAGAAATGTAAGCCTATTTCAATCCCTAAATGGGAGGAAAGTAACAGTAGTTACTTACTGTACGGATTTTGCTCTATATTGGTGCAAGTCTAGCCTCTCTGCTAAGGGAGAGAACGCTTAGAGCCCAGTTTTCCAATACTGACCAAACCTTGCATGAGCGATCCATCTTGTGCTCTTAATCTTCCCAGAGTGTCACTGAGGTGACTGTTTGGTGTCTAAGAAATTCAGGACTGACCCTTAGCTCTCAGTTGTGATTGGTGGGATCCAAGGGTTATGTGGTAGATGATGGCCTTCCAACAGCATTGCCTTTGCTGGCACAAGTACATGCTCAACACCTGCAGCTTTAGCCTGTCTTAGACATGTAAAGAAACGTCCTCCTCTGTGTGTCTGCATAACAGTGCTTCATTTCTTCACTCGTCTCTGAACACTGAACACTCTTGAGTGTATTTGCAGCAGTTATCTATATGGTTTAACAAAATGCTTCTGCATCCTCCGAGGAAGCAGCTGTGACTGCCAGACTAAAGCACATTGGCTAGAAAGTAGTCCTTATACACAGGCCAGAGAGCTGATGTTTCATAGTCAGTAGGACTGACACTCTCTGCGGGAGATCTCAGTTTGGTGTGCTGCGTTTACTGTAACTGCAGGCTCAGCATCTTGCTCTGCTTCTCGGTACTTTTCCTCTCTCATCTCCAGGGTGTTTCACCTGATTCCTTTCTTATGTCTGTCTCCCTTCCTACTTTGTGAAGACAGCAGGAAAACATGAGCATTTCCATAGACAAGAATATGTACTGGTATCTTTGCTTAGCTCAAACAATGACAAGCGCCAAAGGCAATTCCCCCTGTCTGCACTGAGTGCCCTGATCCACTACTGCTCCTAATCTGAAGGTCCAGTAAGAGAGGGGATTATGCACTGACAGAGGCATCCATGAAGGAACTATTTCTGTACTAATAGCATCCTATTCCAGCAAAATAATTAACCAGTTTTGTACTTTGCAAAAACAGATACCCAGATTAAGGGAAAAGTCAGTTCTGTTTCAACTCTGTAGGAACATTGTGAATTTGAGGCCAACAATTACAAAGATCTGACGTACCACAACCATCCAGGCAACAGATACGTAGAGGATTGTTTTTAATCCATAATCAGTGGAGCTATCACTTTCTTTGAGAGCATGCACAATTCAATATATGGAAGTCCTTTTTATTCTGATCTTATGCAAGAGTCAGAGGAAATGAGAAGGAGCCAAGGGGATTACAAATTTAGTTCTCAGTTTCTAGTGGTGTTCTGCAATCTGGCAGAATGCTGCTGTGGGAAACCTGAGAGGCAGCTGGCTTAGAGGTGTTTTCCAAAAACATGCCTCCAGTATCAACTGCAACAGTTAAACAGAAGGCACAGCTCTAAAACTGCATCACACATGGAGGCTCTGGGCTTCTAAAGTACTAACCGTGAGACAGTGCAAGAGAGACAATCCCAATGTGTTCTGTATAGCAGAAATTTCAAAATCAGCTATTTGTAGTAGGTGACAACAAGCTATGATTTGTCATCTGCAAATCCTTTCTTGCATACTGGTATCTAAGCAAACGAGTTTAAGTATTGTAAATGGCTTTCTGCAAGGAATGCAATGTATTCTTCTGTATAAAAATATTGTTGTTGTGTTTTTATTTGAACTGATAATATGTGCATTAACCATGCTGGGAAACTTGCCATCTAAATGTTTGAAGCTAGGGACATACACTGAGAGAAGAGTAGGGCCTCTTTGTCTGATACTAAAATCTTGCTTCTCTTGAAAGAATGTGAAGGATAGGAATGGGTGAGGTGGGAGGGAGCCAGCCATAGAGACATTAGAGAGTAATGCTGATATTTTCAGAAATGCTCAGGTCCCCACAGCTACATGTATGGTAAGCTAATGTTTCCAAATCCCTTGTTCTTGGCCAGTGCAGGGAAAGATCTTGCTCCAGGTTTGCTTAAACATTTGTCTTCTGTGGTCGTAGACTTCAAATGGTTAAGTTCAGACTCTTAGTACCAAGCTAAAACTTGCAATAGGTGGAATCTAGTAATAAACTTCCCAGTAGCCTGTTTCTAGTGACATTACTTGACTGTAAGGAGGAAGAACTTTATTCAGCATTGACTGAGAAGTATCTTGGCTTTTTTCACACCATTAAATATAAACACATGGTCAGAAGTCGTTGAGATTGTCAGTTTTGACTGCTTGAACTCACTAAATATGTATTGCTCAATCTTGTGAAGAAATGGTGCATTTCCTGCATGGTGGCATGAGGAGTGGAACTGCAGATACCCGTGTGCCCATCTGGTGCTTTGTGGCAGGAGGACATTTGGAAGGGTGGATACTGTCAGAAATCCATTTGAATATGGATTGTCCTGAAATTCAATGGATGTTCAGTTCCCAGACCTTTAGATAGTTTATGGGTTATTTGGGTTTTCTTTTTTCAGCATACCATAGGCATCCACAAATGAAATGACTCTGCACAATTGGACCTGAGTGCTTAGGTTCCCCTGCATCATTTACAAATACATACATTTTAATTTCAGTTCTCAAGATGCCTTGCTAGCAAATCTTACAGGATTCTTGCTAAATGCAAAAGAAAACACTGAATCAACAAAACAGCATAGCTAACTGAACTGAGACAAAAAAGAAATGAGCCTTTCAGTGTCCTCCAGAGCCTGCCAAATTGCTGAGTGCTGCTGATGACTAACAAGGGTGGCACATCTAATGCAAAGGCTGGCAAGAGTTAGAATGCACAATAGGAGGGACACCCTTGAACCAGAATGCAGGGTTGGGTGGATGGATGGAGGGAGCCAAAGGGCAGTGGCAGCATGCAACCTGCTCCCTGCAGCACTCTGGAGATGTGTAGCCAAAGAGCATGGTTTCTGGATCTGCAGTGGAGGCAGGAGGCTCTGTGACAAAGCTTGGTCCCTATACAGTCAGCAGCAAAACTACTGACTCTTTGAGAGAAATGAGAAATTTACCCCAACTTTGTGAAAGGAAGAGGGTTTTGAAAAGTATAATAAAGGTGAGGATCCAAAGGGAAGCATGCCTCATGCTTTCTATTGATTACTTCATTCCTCATCTCTCTGACCTTTCTGATCACTCTAAATTTAATATTTAGACTTCAGGACTAAAGCTTGAACAATAAGCATAGATATATTGCTCTGTAGGCAAGCTGGCATTTGGTTGGGTTTTTTTTCTATCTGCTGTACCATTCCTGTAAGCCCAAAGTAACTGTATTTTTTTACTTACTGCAATGATTTTCTTACAGACAAGATTGCCCCTGGGTGGCTTTTTATTATCTCATCTTCCTGAGAGCAAAGCCCTCAGCTGCCTTCTTTTTGCTTGTCAGAGTTTACTGGCATGTTCAAAAATTGGCCAACTAAGGTCATGTTCTATATATTTCTTGTCTTAGATCTCATTATTTTGCAGTTAGATCTTTCAACACACTGTATTTTTAAAGAATGTTTTCCCTGACACTGCAAATGGTGCAGAAAGTTGCAGGCAGATGGCCACTGAATTGAGCTGTTAGAGCTGGGGGCAGGGAGGTTGGTCAGCAAGCCTTAGTGCACAAGGAGACTATTTTTACAGTGATACATTGAGAAACCATTGCAAAAACCTCAACAGAGCAGAGATGTGTCCTTGCTTCTGCTGTAAAGGTCAGCATCAGCATGTTGGGCACATCAGGGCGGGCTGAGGATGCTAGTGCTGCTCTGAAGCCTGTTCCATAGGTAGGTTTTCTCATGTGTTTCACTGCCACAGCTTATGTTAGTTTGAGTTTCTCTTCAGCTTCTGAAGTTAAATTACAGATACAGCAACAAACAAACTGTATTTCTTCTGGAGCATGCTTGAGGCACATTGAGCCTGGGGAACTTGCCAAGAGGTCTACACCAGGCATGAGGTGGGTGCTTAAGTCAACACTGGGAAAATGCTTTTCAAGGGTTTCCAAGGTTCCTTTAAGGGAAACT
Organism: Bucco capensis; assembly: GCA_013396975.1. Lineage (NCBI taxonomy): Eukaryota > Metazoa > Chordata > Aves > Piciformes > Bucconidae > Bucco > Bucco capensis. Next base: position 219,683 of record VWZO01018205.1, on the reverse strand, counting down.
AAAACATTTTCCCAGAAACACATTACACCCAATTGTACTTTCTCTTTTACTAAAATCAAAATGGAGCTTTTGACCTTCCTGAGAAGATAAAGTTGGTCTTTTTCATTCTGGAATTACTTTTTGTTTAACTCCTTTTTTTTTACAAATACACATAATGTAAAATACTGTATTTGGTTATCTTGAAGGCAATAACAAAACCCCAGTATTCCAATTCAAAATAAAGAGAAATTCAAGCTAAACGTTCTTTTATATTTCCATTTTAAAGCTCAAATTCAGGTAAATTGCAAAACCCTAAAATGACTGTTCTGTTTGAAAAGCTGAAATGAAACATTGTGATAGTTTTCAAGAAAAAGTGTATGTTTTATCCAGAATCAAAACCCCATACATTTCTGTGGAAATTCACAAATTATCTTTAAATTAAATATTTAATTAAACTCCAAAATTTTACTTTCACACTCTTTTTTCACTGTTGCACTAGAAACAGTAATGCAGTATTGATTCTTGGCCAGCAGTATCTCCAATTACTGGATTTCACATTACTTTTATTACAGGTTATTTTTAGCATTAAGATTTATTTGTGACTAACATGAGAACAGTAGCTATTTAAACAAAACTGCAAAACATATTGTCAGCTTTCACACTACATAAATTAAATCAGTATTTTCTCATATTGCATGAGAAACAGATATAATAGAATGTTTGGGGTTTTTATGATATAAACTGATTCTGAAAGTGTCTGTCTTTTTTTTTTCCATTGGTGTTTTTGAGGAGAAACTTGCAGTATTTGCTTATATAAGATTAAAGAAGTGTATATATAAATTCAGGGGGAATGTGGACATGAAGAGCAGAAAGCTGTATAAGCCAGTAATCCTTGCCCTTGCCTCCGGGCTATGCCCACATTATTGTCCAGAACTGTCCCTGCTTCTGGCCTCCCTATTGCTAGGCTCAACACAGAGGCAAATATATCATTTTTAGGCATTATTTCTGGGACTGCTTGCATTGTTTTCCTCTGTGTTCCTTATAAACAGTCGTGCTAATCACTTGATTTATGAGTTTCATTTTCCTTGTTCTGAAGCACTGTGAAAAGGATGACGATGCCTCTGTTTTCTCTTCATATGTGCTTTAAAATCAGATGAGTTTGGGTTTTCCAGTTTATCTTGGGTTAGATACTTTGAAATTTTTTTTCCTGGGCTTTCCCCACTACATTTCAGTATAGACAGAAGTTACAATTAAATCTTTATTTCTTTCATTTTTTTTCAGCTGGAGCATGTTTTTCCCCTCATGCAATTCCTATTAATATGAGAGTGTTTAAGGATGAGCTGCAGTCTCTGAGGCTTCTGCCATCATGATCCAAGTTGTTTGGGGTTTGTCCACAGAGGTGATTGGCCTGAGCAAATTGAAATCAAAGTTTTTTCTCCTTGTCAGTGGTAGAATGGTCTTCCAGTGCTTTTACTGAAGTGTTCTTTAAAAAAGAGTAAACCTGAAGTTCAACCTGTTAATAGGGAAGAGTAAACCTGAAGTTCAACCTGTTAATAGGGTGAAGTGCAGTGCCTGAGTTGGCTTCTTAAAAAAATGGAACTTTGATGTTTGGGGGTAGTATTTTTTCACAGCATATACAGTTCCCCTAAAGGTAGATGCTTTGGAAACTACTAGGAATTGGATGGTGAGTTTTTATAGAGCTCAGCATACATAGGAGTAGAAGGGCTTGTAGTACGTGGGAAAAGAATGAAATCCCCCAAAAGCATAGTCATATAGCCAAACAGTCTAATAGCCAGGAGTCCTTGGCATGAAACTCTTTGGAAGAGAGCTAATATCTGCACCTTGTGGGCTTGGAATGCCTTGCAGAGATTAGGGAAAGCAACCCTTTGTCTTGAGACTGTCTCATTAACTGACTTTCAGAAGTTATTGACAGGGCTTTGTCTTTTCAGAGTAGATCTTTATTTTGGAGTAGTAAAGATAAGGGCATGTTTACAGTGACTATGTAGAGAGCCTATTATTTAAGGATTTGTATTTATTTGCATTTGTGAATTCAGTTCAGATAGCAGTTACAAGATAGATTTGTCTGTTGAATTGCAAAGAAATCTTGTATTATCAGATGAAAGTGCCCATCCCATATGTTAATATCCTTTTGTATTTGGAGTGGATATAAAAACAGATATTACATTATATGTGCAAATTATTCACTATATTCACATAGATTTTTATTTCACAGAAATTAAAGGTCATTCCAACTCAATAGGCAATAAAGTTTACAATTGGTAAAACAAAGTAGGGATGCACATAATTAATGTTACCAGTCCCTTCAGGGAATGGTGCATCATTTCCAATGATCATGGGAACCTTCAACAAATAGTGAAGAAAACATATGCTGAGCTGGTAAGCCCAAATATACAGAAAAGGCACCTCAGTATAATTCCTCTCTTCCAATGTAGCACAGCATGTATCTGGAGTTACATTTTAAAAAGTTCATGTCAAAATTTCAAAAGATTAATTTTTAAAATTTCTTTTGGGGGACAACCTTCAAAAGCAAAGAGTTTTGACAAAAACTTTTCAGCAGGTCTCTTTGTATTTATGTATTGGAATATTGTGAAAAATGTAAACTAATTATTAAATACAAAGTAGTCCTTATTTCTAATTATATGTTTTGAAAATAGATGGTGCTATTGAAGAAGACATGCCCTTGATGTAGCTGGATTTAAAAGGGTTTTATTACAATTGTTTAATACTACGTGTTACAGTTCCTTTTCTGTTTGTGATGTGAACATTTTATTACTTTAGCCCTAATGGTAAAAAGTAAATCCATCTCCAGCCAGTGTCAGTTGCCAGGGAGTGAAAACCAGCAGCTCAGCTTGCTGCTCAGAAATGTCTTCACACTTGGACCACAGAACTGCCTTGCTAAAAATAGGTTAAAAGTGAATAAACTCTTCACATCTCACCAGCCAAGTATTGCCACAGAGAACACGCGACTCCAGTGAAAGGTTCAAAAGAACTTCTGTTTTCTAGAATCTCTGTTTTCTGCTTCTATATTCTAGTTTTGGCATGGTACCTCTGTGGAGCCCTGTGCTCCTGTGCCGTACCCGTATGCTCACTTACCATCTGGGATGGGCACTTCCTTTATTTTCAAGAAGTACTACCCCTTGCAAAGTAGTGTTTAACATTGAATCTGAGAAGTTTTATCCATCATGTTGGGTGTTTCAAATTCTGCTTAGTAAATCTTTGATTGCAGACAGGCATGATTCACACCAATGTGCCAGGTGGATGGGTGATGTGAGCCATCTCCTGGTGCAGGCTCTTGGTGGTCTGCCTGATCCTGGGCATTTGTGGTCTAGGGAGGCTTGTGTACATTTTTCCTGTTACCACTTCTGAGAGCAGAGTCACAAAGCAGCCTCAGGAGTCCTGAAGTTTTGCAACGGATTTAAGATGACATCCCACTCTTTTCCCCAGGGAGTTCCTTATCCCACAGGGTTTCCCTGGTTGCACTGGCATTCACGTGTGGGTGTTTAGGTGCTGTCTTTTTCCAGCATCTCATTTGGACACTGTGTCTGATTCTGTAAGTCAGTCCACAGGGTTGTTCAATGTCTCTGTTCATGTTGCCATTTCAAATGGGAATTTTGGAACACTAGTCTAGCTGGCTCAGCAGGGTCATCTAGAAGGGTTGAGTTGGGCTGTCATCAGCCCAAGTACTCACTGGAAGTAAACCCATCATGTGAAAAATGGTGCTTACGAGGCACTTGGCACTCCCCATGCCCTGCCTTGGACAGCTGATACTGTATTTAAAAGATAGTAGTGTTTACTATCAATTAGACAGCTATGTGGTTGCTAAAGATGTCACTACTTTCCCTGAGAGGACTGCAAGAAAGGATAAAATATTTCTACATCCAAAAGACATTAATTAATATTAATTCTGGATTGTTGCACAATAGCCAGAAATAAAATTGCCTTTTTTTTTCCCTTTCATGTGTGAACTTCAGTTGCTGTATATTGTATAAAGTGCCATATAAGAGCAGCAGACCCCCAGGATTTACAATGTGCTACCTTTGTGCAGTCATGTCTGATTTACACATTTGGTGGAAAACAAATCTGTTGAGACCAACAAATTTATAAAATACTCTCTATTTCTATGGAGGAGTGAGAGTAATACATTAAAGGATCATAGCATGCCTGGGTTTTTCTGAATGGCCTGTTTTAATGCTGCTTACATGAGAGGCTTTTTCTACCTGTTGCCTCAGCTGACCTCTCTGGTCACCTCCACCTTCTTCTTGCAGTTGAGCTCTGGGAAGAGTTTCACAGAGCCATTATAAAATGAATTTCAGCATAACAGAAGGCAGATATGTAATTACGCCTATATTTTGGTTTATTTTCCAACTGGAAAGTGTGATATTTTTGCTTCTTTTTTTTTTTTCCCCTAAGAAGATTAAAACACAAGAGATGACATATTTCAACAATGAGAATTGGTGGTGATTCGATGTGCCAGCTTGGAACAAGTGCATACTGCAAGTTTAATAGGACAAGATTGATTTAATAATTGGTTTATCGGACTATTCTGATACATTTGTAGCAAGCAGGCAGCAGGCTTGCTGTGGGCTCTGGCAGCATTTCCTCTCCTTGTGCTTTTTAAAGAACTGAGGAAGGATGTCTTTGCTCTGTGATACCATTTACCACAAGCTTGGTCATGTGTATGTGGTGTATTGATTACATGTGTATAATGCCTTATGTGATGGAGTGAGTAGCTGCTGAGGAGAGAGCAATTTTCTTGGGTTTTTTTTCTTTCTTTGTTCCCTTTGTCCAAATTTCAGTTGAGACAGAAGTCCAGGAGTGAGGAAGTGACTCCTGTGCAGCTGTTTGAGAAGTCCTGAGCAGCTGAGTGTTTCGTGCTGTGTCTGAGAGTTAAAAACACACAGTGTCCTTCAGAAGCAAATCCTGTCTGCCTTTCTGAGAGCCTGCAAGTACTGGCTGTCCATCTGGCTCTGCCTGGGCCAGAGTGTATAGCTCAAAAACTCTCTCTTGTGGTCTCAGAAGCCAAAGTGCTTGCCTTGTGAATCACCCTGATTTCTTACTGTTGTATATTATTTTTATTATTATTATTTTTATGGAAAATATGAGTAAAACATATCAGCTAGTCAGGAAGCAGAAATGTGTGGAGCCTCTCCAAATCAACCTTTTTTTCAATGAGAAAAGGATAGGCTTTGGTTTCCAGGCTTTCAGTTTAGTCACCCTAAAAGCATTAGATGTTTTGGAAAAAAAGATAAAATATTTAAATAGATTCATTATTCTTCCCAGAATTCCCAAATTATGGGATGGAGGGTAGAGTATCATTTCATTTTGTAAACAATATGGAAAGATCCCTTGTGAACAGAAAAGAGATCAAGGAATTTAAAAAACAAAAAAATCCTGCCTTTCATTTGCTCCTTTTTAGAGCAGTAAGAGATAGCAGGTGGAGAAAGTCTGACAAAGCACCTTGTGCATTGGCACAGAACCAACATAAAGCCTTTCAAACATCCATATTCTGAAAATTAATTCTTTTCAACTGTTAAATTCGAAACATAATACAGTAATGTTTCCAGGTCTGCTGTTACAGTGCATCCCTTCTATTTATTCACTCCAGCTCAGGTTCAGGATTGCAGCTGAGTGTGTGCTTAGCAGTAACCACTTCAGTCATCAAAGGTGACCACTTAGAGATATATGTTAAAGTATGTGCTCACCTACTTATCGTGGCAGGATCCTAAATGGCATTGTAATACCACAGTGCAGAAGAGAGAGAGGTTTGAGAGGACTCACTGTGCTGTCAGCTTCTTTCCCAATTTTCCTAAACCCCTGGGGCAGGAGGAGATGGGCCAGGAGACCTTGTCTCCAGCAAGACTGTACAGCACACTCTTGCCACAAGCTGTGCCAGTCAAGGCATGGTTGTAGTTTATAAAAGTATTTCATTGAGGGTGAAATTGTAGCCTCAGCAGTTGTGCAGTAATAGTGAGGAAAGCATGATCTCAGGCAGAGACACCTTTATCAGCAAGGGAATTTCTGATTCTGCATTTTCTTGTCATATGTTATTTGTTGTCATTCCCATCTTCTGTTGAACATACCTTTGTTTGATTTCCAAGACCACACACCAGTGTAACAGCTGTGTGCAGTGTGTTTATGTGTCAGGATGGAAGATATCAAGGAGAGATACCCTTGAGAGAACCATTTTGAGTTCCCTCTCCTTGAGTGCAGCAGGAGTTCCATCTGCCATGCCCAGGAGGTCTGTCCAGTGCCATCCCTCAACCATCATGTTGTCGCTATTAATGGCCTTGGCATCTGAAAGCCCTGACCCATGCACTGTTTTGCCACGTACTTTCCTTCTGGGCATAGACCTGAGAATAACCTCTTTTTTTGCCTTTATGACCTTTCAGAACATGTGCATATGTTTTTCTTTCTTCTTATGCTGACTGTGAGTCAGAGTCTTTTGCAGGCATCCTCTCTAAAGCTCTTGAAGGGCTGCTCAGGGTGTTCACAGCTGAGATGCCTGGACTCTGGTGCTGCCAGCTGCATATCCAGGAGGGCTCTCCAGGCAACCCAGATCAATGGAGCATTATCTGCCAGTTGCAGTGGTGGATGCCTACTCCCTTGACTGTCACCATTCTTGACTCTGAAGCCTGGTTCCCCTTAATGATCTGGCAGAGTCTGGCCCGGTCTTTAGCACATCTTCAAACAGGCTGCAATATTGTCCACTTTCAGCTGGTGAGGACGTGCAGAGGGAGAGCAGCAGGACAGGAAGGTCCCTCTGCCATTTCAGCCTCATGGCTGCTCCACAGCTTCCCTTACCTTGGTCCCCACTTTCCCTAGTTTTGGAAATCAAAAAGGAGCATAACACATCAATGTGTTACTGTCACCATTATAGACACGAATGCAAAACACAGCACTCTGTGGGCTGCTGTGGAGGCAATTAATTCCATCCCAGCCAGAGCTGATACACAAGATCTGCTGTACATTATCGTGAAATGGGATGCCATGCAAAGAGGTGGCAGGGGCAGAAGGAGTAGCTCTGTCTTTTATTCAGTCATATGACTTGTAGGAAGGAGGTTTGCTGTGCAGTACTGTAGACACACACATTTTTTTAATAGGCAGAGTGGAGGTATAGAGCAACAAGCTCCTTCCAAACTGTAAATCCCTGTGCATGTGGAGGGTGGTCACTCATTGCAGGTCACAAGCTGACCCCTGTGGAATTATTCACATGAATAACCTCTCACCAATGCAGAAAAGAGATTTACTCGTTTGTACCTGAACCTGTATTTTTGGTTGGGAGTTTAACCAGAAGATGTTCTACAGGATTTTATGATGTATGACTGTATGTGAATTGCCATGGTAACCACCACATTTCATGTACTTAGGGTGTTTTCCTAAATTCTGCAAGAAGCTGTAGCTGTGTTTATTTATGCAGCTCAAAGTTCCATTAAGCCATTAACTGTTGGGTTTTTTTCAGCATCTCTTTTCTTTTTCTTATCACTATGCATTTTAGCTCTGCATTTTTCTTTTCCAAGTATGTGTTGTTCTGTAGCACAGACCCTTATCTGTACCAGAACCTCCTTTTAATTACAAGAGCAATACTCACTTAGAACAACTCCTCCTTGACACAGAAAGAGTAGAGAAGCACTGGAGGAGTTGTCATCATTTAGTTGACTTAACCTCTTTTGGGAGTTTTAAAGTCTGCAAACAGCGTTCCAGGTCAAAAATCTTTGAGTTCTCACATTCTCATGAAATTAATTATTATTAAATGAACATAAAACTTTTAGCTTGGCTTACTGTGCTATAGCATATAGAATAGCATTGTGCCTCTTAGGAGTTTGGTGCTGCTAGGATTTTTAATACTAATGACTTCTACTTCTTGGTTCCTTGTTTGATTCAAGGTCATCTGTAACAGCAGAATTCAAATTTGGGAAAGCATTTTGGTGAATATTAAGTATAAATGGTATTAAGATATTAAGTTGAATTATCTTTGAAGTAACTACCTTAATTAAGATCTAGAAGCTGCTTAATGGGCCCCAGGGCATAAGCAGATAACTCATTTTGCAATAAAAACCATATTCAGGTGAAGTTCCTATATTTACTCTCCATATGCTGTGAAGACTAGAGATATTTGCTTCCTTATTTTCCACGGTGTCTTCAGACAGAGTTATTTAGGGGCCTCTGGAGATCATCTAGTGCAGGTATCTGCTTAAAGCAAGGCTGAATACAAAATTTGATCATGTTGCTTGGGGCCTTGTCTCAGTGAGTTTTGAACATCTCTAAGGATGGAGATTTCACCATGTGGTCAAGGTCTTGTTCAAGGGCTGTGCCTTTCCCATCATGAACCAGCTGGACATTGGCAACAGCAGCGAGATTCCTCCTCAGCTTTTGTTTCTCTGAGCCAAACAAGACAAGTGCCCTGGCCCTTCCCTAAGTGCCATTTGCAGCCCCCAGCCACTGGATGATGGCATTGTCCATGGTTCTCTTGTATTAGAGTCTGGAGCTAAACCAAGACCAAGTGTTACAGGCGTAGAGTTGACTCAAGGCCACTTAGATACAGAGGACTTACATTGCCTTCCATCTCAGCTGTCCTCCTTCCAGGCCAGTGTTTAAAATACCCTGTCAGAGGGAGCATAGCGAAAGACAAACATTTCTACATTTAATATTAGTTACATTACTTATTCATGCGTACTTTATCTAAAATCTTTGTACCATATGATTTCAGATTCTTTTTGTGTGTCCCTAATCAAATATTCATGGTTATATTCTTGCTTATAGTGTGTTCTCCCTGCTAAAGAAAGGATTCTGAAGCCTACCTTGGAGTAAACATAGAAAATAAGGCATATGTTCAGTCCAAATTTTGGTTTTACTTATGCACATACAGACTCTGTAACAACAGCTACAACCAGCTATGTATGTGAAAATCAAAAGACAGATGCTGCTTAGGCACAACATGAGTAATGTGAAGCTATTGCACATTTCAGGACTAAAACACATCACATGAAGAGCATGTGCAGACTTCATTTCTCATTTAAGCTAGGGAATGGGAAAATGCTGTTTACCCAAGAGGACAGATCAGCACGGAAAACATCGTAGCCTAGATCCAGTTTAGCAGGAAATTATGCCCATTGTGTTCAAAGGTGTAGCACCAGTTGCAAAATCAGCTGTATTAAGATATAGTCCAAACATTTAATTCTGCTTATTTCACTATTAAGGAGTAATAAATGTCACTAATATTACCTTTTTGAAGTAATAAAACTGTAAAAATTTACTAAGATTTGGATAGATTTTCTGGTCAATGGAAAAGTATAATTTGGTGTACAAAAAAGCAACTTTGGAAAGTATCACTGTGAACATGAATCATTCCTCAAAAAATTTGTAACATCTGTCAAAAGTTATTTAGTTCCCTAACTTTGCCTGCGTTGGGCATTTAACTTTTACTCATACAATCACTTTAATATTTCATACTATGTTCCTATATAGGCTGCTGCTGAAGTAAATTTGTTAGTGCTGTTTATTATTTATGTTACACTCTAGGTAGAAAGAAAGAAAACTGACAAGTTCCAACCTCACCTTCACTTTAATTCCTAGGGAAGGATGTTTTATTATTTTCCCTGCTTTGAAGTGCCAGGTCTCTGAAATCTCTTTTTAATGATACAGATGAAAAATAGATATGCAGAGGAAGGAGTCAGTGTGCAGAATTCGAAGAACATGAGACATTTTGAGGCCGTGCCACACAGGGAGATGGGAGCAACATCTCTGTGTTGGAGGGGATGTGTGGCAGGTCCCTGGGCTCACAGTGCTGGCTCTGGTTCAGCAGCCAGGCAGGAGTTTCTCTCTCTTTGTCAATGAACCAGCTGTTACAGCAGATGATCGTGCTGAATTTCAGGTCATTTGATAACTAGGGCAGGCAGCCATGCTTTGCAGTTCAGCTTGGGTGATAAGAACTTCATCAACAAGATGCAGCATTGCTCACGTTTCTTGGCTGCTTTGGGTGGGTTTGGGCTGGGGCTAAGGAGGCTCCTTAGCCAGGTCCTGACCTTGGCAGCAGGATAGCAAGCATTGTCTCCCGCTTGGCATTTCTGTGTGCGAGAAAAGTGTGGGATGTTGCTCAGTTTTTCATTTTTGTTATGAATGGCATTCTGTATGGTTCTTGCTTAGACTATCACTTAAATCTGCAAGCTGTTTACTGGCCTGGTAGGCTCAGCTTGGTTGTGTCAGCTCCTTCTTCAATGTGAATTGTGGTTCCAGCTTCCAGACTTTCACAGAAATGGTATACCCATATCAGGGAACAGCAAGGAGAGCTCCCCACTTCCTTCAGCGGCTTCACAATACCTGAGAGGGGACAGGTAGGGGGGTAGGAGCCCATAAGGAGCCATAGAGAGGAGCAGTCCAAACATGCTCCTTGCTCAAGCTGCTCAGAAGAAAAGTGGCAAGGTTTGCTCAGGGCCAGGAGGATTAGTGTAAAATTCTAGGGAAGGCAGCTGGAAATATCACAGTAAATTTCTCAGCTTCGCAGGCTTGTAAGGTTTAATGGATTCATAGAAGTGTCAAGGAGATCTTTGGTGTGAAGAAAATGATAACCAATGATACTAGATTCCTACATTTTTAGAGTCAGAAGAGATCATTAAAGTAATCTCTGTGTTCAAACCAATGGTGTTCTGCCTGCAGATTCTTTACCGAGTACATAATGACCTGTTTGTGCTAGAAAGTCATACTTTAGAAAGCCATCATCTTGATTTTATAACTGCATGTGACAGAGAATCTTCCACTTCCCCACTTAAGTTTTCCCAACTGGCTCATTGCCATTACTGATAAAATACCATGTCTGAAAGGATACATCTTGCCTCTAAGAGCACTGAGCTAGGGCACCTGCCTTGCTGATGCTGATATGCACCAGAGCACCCAATCATCCCAGTGCAGAGTGTGGTGTGGCCAGCCTGCTGTCTGCCAGGGTGGGTAGGCAAAGAGCTGGACTAGAACAGGATGCTGGGGAGCTGAAACAATGCTGGTGTAAGAAATGTGGGAAGAAAGGCAAGGGTGCAGTAGATTTCAAGAAAAAAACCTTGAAGAGCCTTTTTGGTGTGCTTAAGGCTAAGGTTTCATGTAATTTAGGATGCCATATTTGCCCGCTCTGCTCCCAAGCTTTTGATAATGTGGTGAAAATAATCCACAAATTGAAATGGTAAAAATTTAAGGAGAAGAAGAGTGAGCAGAGCAAGAAATACTTTGGCAGAGAGAAGGCTGCTAAATATGCCAGTCATATTAGAGGTGGCAGCTAAGGCTTGGTTTCAGTTTTTCAAACTGAATACACCCTTTTAAGCAAACCAGCTATTTTTAACTCTCGTTCTGGAAAGTCCTTTTTCCCAGTGCTAGGAGGGAAGAGACCCACCCTGTGTCACAGCTGTCTCACAACCACTTAACCTCATCAGCCTCCTTTCAAGAAGGGAAGCCAGATAATAGGACAGAAAGTTGGTCACCCGAGCTCAGTGATTCATAAACCTCCACTCCTCATTCCGGGGAATGAACAAGGGAGGAGAGAAGCCCCTTTCATTTAGCAGGAGAGGTCCCATTGTGGATGTTACCATTAGGTGACAGAGCCAAGTAGGCTTTTATTACCACAAGGAGAGCTTCCATGCTGTGCCCCCTGCAAGGCTTTCTCTGGCACACCCAAGAGTGAATCACCAGTGGTGAGCTGAGTGGTGAGCCATGATGCAGAGTGATTTTCCATTTCCTTAACCCTCCCTGAATCTGTGGGTATTTTGGTAGAGCTTGTGGCTTAGTCTCTTAGGATTACACTCATCCAAGCTATATTTACAGGACTGAAATTCTGGCATGGATTTTCACCCAGGCTCTTCCTGTAATCAGCAGAGAGACACACCTGCCAGGGAGGATTCATCCCTCTTTCAGATTGGTACTGATAACTTAGGAGGTTTTAGGAAACTGGTGATGCCACCAGAAGTTTACAAAGCTAAAGTATTTTTGAATTGTGCTTGGTAGCTTCTTTACAGGAGTTTGGGGCCTTTTCTTGGGTCTCAGGCTTTCTCCGTTGTATGAAATGTACATTATGGACTCCCCTGAAATATCTGTTCTTACTCTCAGGGAACAGAATGCACTTTCTGAACATTTTAAAGTGAATCATAATCAATTTGCAAGTTTAGATTAATTAAAGTTGAGCCTTCTGAGAAGTAGGAAATCCATGCCAGCACTTTCTTTATACCAAGTGATCTTAATAGCAGTGCAGCATAGACTTCAAAATTCCCTGTCAGTTAAATTAATTGAATTTTTTTGTAGAAGACAATTTAGTAAGCAATATATTGTTGTACAGGTATGTTACTAGTGACTATTTAATTGTTACCTTACTATGGGCTACTGACAGGCAGCACCATATGTAACTTGCAAGTGGGGCAACTGTTACAAGACTTACCAGCCTTCATCTGTCCTGTACAGCTATAATGCTCCTAGCAGTACCCTGCAAAGAAAAGATACATAAAGTGCAAACATGTCTTTTAAAAATAGCTTAATTTAGTACCACAAACACTGGCATTATTTAATCATAGCATATTAATAGGGAATGGCATCAGTGCAAGGCGTTCCAATGCAAATAAGTTTCTGGTAGCTGTAATCTCTTCTTGAGTTGACAAGGGATTTCTAGACTCAGTCTGTGAGACTTTCATCTGCCTGGAATGCTTCTTGCTCTCTGTTTCTTGGCAGAGACTTTTGGTCTTGCATCCTACATAAAATTTTTTGTAACTGGAAAAACATTCTGGAATAGATTNCAGTACTCCAGGTGGGGCCTCACAAGGGCAGAGTAGATGCTGTACCCAGGTGAGCCTTCTTATTTCCATGGGCAAGTCTTGGTTCAGGCACCTGAAACTGGACTGTCTGTTTAAGAAATGAAGGTTAAAAGCTGCGCTACTAGATAGGTCTCAGTCCCTTGTGCTGGTATTACAGACAGCGAAATTTGGGAGAGGATCCCTCAGCTTGGAGTCCTGGCTCAGTATGGGCTCAGCTAAGGTCTCCATGCAAGGAGTAGCTCCACAGAGACAAAACATGGAGATGAGCAGGATGCTTTCTTCCAGGTCTTAAATCTCTATACAGGCTTATTCCAACCAGTTTGCTAAGGTATGTAAATATGGTGTCTGTAGACTAACAGCTGTCCCACGAGCATCATATACTGGTGAGAAACACTACAGCTCTCCTTAGCATGGTACACAGGAGTCCTTTGGAAGTGATGATGACATCAATGTTGAGAGAGATAGGCAATATAACAGGTTAAGCCTGGTTCAGTTTAAGCAGCTTCTACAGGCAGAACAAAACATATGGCACTGATCCTCAATAGAAGAAACAAATTTCCATCTTCAGGACTAAAGTGATCTGGGCAATGGCATAATGATGGCTCTTTTAGTATCTTTTGTCAAGCTGAGGAACTTAGAAGTACATTGTTCTCCTTCATGAGTGTTTACCAGAGCTCTTTAGAGTACAGACCTCAGAGTGTCAGTGGATAAAGACACTACTAAAATCCTGAAACCAAGGACTCAATTCACTTCATAGTGTTATTTCAGTTTTGGTACAGCCTCTGGGTTTTTAGCTGTCTAATGTGCTGTTAAGTGCCTCCCCAAGCATGGCTAATAAATATTAGGAATAAAGAATGAAAGCAACCTTGCTTTTTTAAGGGAAAAATCTACAGAAATTAAAATGACACAAGTTGTATGAGCTGCATATTGGCTCCTATGCACACAGTCTCCTGATAGAATCAGTAGGTGCTAAGACAGGTCTTTCTGCAAAAGGCTTCATGTAGGGGGGGGGATCACCTGCCTGCCTGCTACTTGCAGGATCAGAGCTGTGGAATTGTGATTTTCCAACTTCTGTTTAAAAAAAGAAGCAATTTTCTAGGACATATGCTTGCAGAGGACTGCTGTATCAGGTAAGTGCTGGGCATCAAGAGTGATTTGTCAGCCTTTCCTATAGACTCAGTAGTGATTTATATTTGTCAAAGTGCAATTTGCACAATTGATTTCCTGTTGCAAGGATTACAGGAACAGTTAGTTGAGGGAGTGTTTGCCTTCTAGCCAGCTGATATTGGTTCATGCTCAAAATAGGGTCAAGGTTATTTTTTATAAGGGAGTAAGAGATGGTGAATTGAATTGTTACTTAAAATCTCTTTAGGTGTACAATATCTGCAAGCTCTACTTGTTGAGAAATCAGCTGGCCTGCCACAGGCAAGCTGGTCTGTAACCTTTGTGAAAGCAGAGTCAAATGATGATAGTAAGTAGTTATGAGGTTTCTGGGGAGGTTTATGCCCAGCACCAGGTGCTGCATGGCAGAATATCACTTCTGAGTGACTTGCATACAGCTGGTAGTACATATACCACATCCTAGGAATCCCACTACAAGTGTTATAAAAACATTTGGTCACAATATTTTCTTCCACACCTGAATTTTTTTTTTCCAAACTTAGACCAGCGTTTATAGTGTCCAGCAAGTTATAACTTTCTTTGCCCAAAGTAGGAAGCAGAGATTGTGGCTCGCATCATACTTTCAGGGGCAGCTGCTTGCTCAGGTGCTCTAATTATTTTTCCCGTGGGCCATGCTTTTATTTCCCACTTTTGAGTGGTCACTTTTTTGTTGATGTGATTGTGGATCCCAGTCTTCATTTCAGAGACAGAAGTGATAGTGGAGTCCCTGAAGGAACTTGTTCCCAGTCTATATGTNCACAAGGGATTTTCAGACTGTGCCTGCAGTCCATATGTGCTCCCCTTGCAAATACCTAAAGCCATGCTGTGCCACTTAGTCATGTGGTGGCACTGTCTCTACTGCCTCACTTTGTGTTTGAATTAGCTATTTAAAAATATTACATTTATTTTAGGGTTAAGCAGAGGGAGTTCCTACCCACTCACTGGTTTTCCCAGTTGCATGGCAGACTTTGTTGGCATGGTGTTCTCTGTGCAGGTGGTAAGTCTGCAGAAGGATCTGCAGGAGTTTGTTAATCTCTGTTAGATCAGTCTGAGATTTGCTGAGATGCTGTTTGGCCTCAAAGGATATTTTTCAGCTTTTTTGTTAGTCATGAGCATATTTAACCCCTGAGCAACCAACATCTTATGTGTAAGCGTGCAAGACAATGATAAAGAAAATACAAGGTAAAAGCTAGTCTTGGCCAAATAAATCATTGAGTTAGATGCATTCTTATGACAGAATTATGTTCTCTATCTGTGGGTTACAAATTCCCTCATTAGTTTGCTATATTGTTTTTAATTGCCTGCATTTCTGTAGTACTGTGGTGGTGCAGGGTCAGTGCTTCAGAGGTCAGAGCTGATATTTTACACCAGCCAGATGCTTCCCTTCATTGTGAGATACAGGGGAAAACCAAAGGAGAACAAAAAGGATTTGGAGTGTCCTCAAAACTGAGAATGCAATGGTTGGAACATATCTTTTTCCCTAGAAAATCTGGTCAATTATCTTAATCTAAATTTATTTCTGGATTTTTTTAAACTCTCAGAAAGCAACTACATAAGACTGTTGGTGTTTATGGCTATGGAAACTTGAATTTGCACTCAGTTTTAAGGGTAATATTCCTGTTTGCTAATGTGCCTCTAATGGCTTTATAAGACAGAAAGCAGAAAACAATGAGCATATGCAGGTAGAATTTCAACCATCTGGGTGCCATAGTGAAAAAGATAATTTGCTATCAACAGAGGTTTTGCTGTCTCAAATATTAATTAGTTAATACTTGTTTTTCTGCATCTGATAGTAGAGCATACCTGAGAGGTATCAATACTGTAGACTTAAAATGGGACATAAATAATTCATAGCAACAAGCATTAGAAAACACATGATAAGCAGCTTTGCTGTTAGAATATCTACCTATCACTCAAAAGCTCTGAGTGCTATAGGAGGCAGGTGCAGAAAGTGAGCAACTACTCAGTTGAGTACATATTGTTTGAGAAGGATAGGAGTGGCTCTGATATATTGCAAGTTAGTTATGAACCTATATCCATCTGGGGTTTCACCTGCTCTAACCACAGCAAGAGCCTTAGAGTTTTTATTCAGCATATTCTAGAAAATAGATGTTGGCTAAAAGATTTACCTGCTGAGTTCACTGGGTCAAAACATTAATTGATCTAAATCAGAGGAGTGTCACTGAAGCTGTGGAGATACATCCCCTGAATCAGCTATGAATTTGCTTGAGGCAGCGTTGGGCTGTGTGAAGTCACAGAATCACAGAATGTTAGGGGTTAGAAGGAACTTCTGGAGAACATCTAGTCCAGCCCACTTGCAAGAGCAGGATAACCTAGAGCAGGTAACTAACTTTCCAGTAGAACAGAAAAATGGAAAGGCAAGAAAAGAAAGGAATGAATCAAAGGACTGGTGATAAGGCAAAGATGACAGGGAATAAATGTTCTGTTTAGCCTTCTCATACAAACTGTCCATTAACTTCAACTGGATTGCCTCTGCGAGCCCTGCTGTGCTTCAGTATAGGAAAGTGATTAGTAGATACAGTAGAAAGGGAAAAAAGCATTGGGATCAGAGGAGATCAGAAATGATAGGATAATAAAAAGAACTGAAGGACAGTAGATGGGCATTTTAAGCCATACATATTTATTTCTGAATCCAGCATGTTCACACTTTAAGACTGGTGCTCAGCATTCATCACTAGTGTAACCCCTCTGACTTCAACAGCTACACTGCCAGTGAACCTGATCCTGCATGTTCATTTGCAGTCACTTTTTCCCCAGTACAAGCTAACTTTCTGCTTCTTCACACTTTGCATTTATTGTAATTACTTGCATGTAGGCAAACGTATGGTGGTCTGATTGAGGCAGGAGGCAGAAAATGCAACTTCTTTCTATTCACAGTATTGTGTGAAAGTCTAGACAATGAAGCCTGGCTTCAGACACCTCGAAGCGTTGTGATAGGTGAGAGAGAGGATGATTAAATATTTAAGCAGTTGGGCCCACTTTGCTGCTGCAGTGGTGGATAGATTACACCTGGTGAAACCTGGTCTGTAGCAGGGTGGTTGGTAAGTGCTGGGCATGAGTAAGGTGCAGAGAGGAGTGCGCTGAGGAGGCTGCTGCCATACTATGGTCAGCAGGGAATGGATATGGCACTGCTTCTGCCTTTGCCACTGTGACTGCATCATCCTGTGCCGAATGTCTTGTAGGTGATGGAAGCTTCTCTGCTGCCTTGCATGCTCTGTCCCTTGTGTGCCGTGCTCTGCTGGAGCTGTCCTGGGATGGGGGAAAGGATGCTTGCACCTGGGTATTTTTGCATGGAAATGTTCTGTGCCACCATCCAGGTGTGCTGAGAAATTGCTTGCGGTTGTAGCTCATTGAATGGGTTGTTTGTCTTTTGCTTGCTTTTAATTCCAGCAGGTGGACAGTAGGATGCTTAAATAATATTTGAAAGAAATGACCCATAGCCAACATTAGTCAGGGCTATGAAATCAGAAGTCATTACAGCAAGAATATAGGATGATAACTTCTGAATCAATGTGTTGGATTGCTTCTGTCTTTACTTGCTAATGAAGAGCATCTGTACTCATGGAGCAGATATCGCTTTAAAAAATAAATATGAATAAGGACATCATTTTGTACTTGCTAAAGTTATCTGGATATTTACCCTTTTTAATTTTTTTCCTCCATAATGACCTGCCTGTGACTGTCAATTCCTGTTAGCTTTTCTGGAAGTGAGGATTTACAGGGTTGTGGAATGTTGGGTCATTAGGCTGAGGAAGACAGGGGTGTTTACAATGGACCTTCCTAATTAGTGGGGCTTTTGCTTCCCTTAAGCAGAGAGCTTGGCTTTTGGTATTAGTGTGAACAGGATCAGGTGCTGTATTTGAATGTTTTGGTTTATCTGTTGAATTTTATTATTAGACTTGTGTGTTTGCTGTCAAAGAGGACTACTCATTGTTAATGAGTTTTTTTTTCATAAATCCCTCCATTTAGTTGTGTTTCATTAAGTTGTCTGACTTCCAGCACTCTGTCCAGGTACAGGTGTCCATCCTTGTTGTTTTAGGGCAGTGCTGGGGTTTAAGTTGTAGTAAAATGGATCTTGTCTGGGTCTTACCCATTAACTAGATGCAAACTGTGTGTTTATAATGCCATGTTTTCTGTGTGCACATGTTGCTTTGATGCATGTATGGGGCCCTGCTGTTGTCCACATTGTGGAGAAGACTGCTCTGAGGAGTTTACTGTCTTACAAGAGTGAAAAATGAAGGAGATTAGATACTTAAAAACTGGGAGACTTCTTTCTTGTGAAGTTTTGTGTGGAGTTGGGCCAAGAATAGACTGTGATATTCTAGGTGCCTTGTGGGTGTTGCACCAGGCTACACTAAGCATATATATTTTTCTGATTTAATGTGTCATAGGTCTTATTGTTAAATGAAACTAGGGATGATGTTTGATAAGCCAAGTGTGTAAATATCAGTTTATTGAACTCCTGTACCTCCTGTACCTGTAGGGTTCATTTTTCCTGTGGCTTCAGAGATTCAGTTTGTCCCAAAAGAGGGGATTGAATTCTTGCTTTATATTTGGTGTAAGTAATTATAAGTATGAAGTGTGTATAAACAGATATGTGGGCATGTACTCCTGTGGAAATCCACACATGGTCACAGTTAGCTAAAGGATGATACTTGGTTTCTATTCCACAAGATGGATACATGAGGCTTGAGATATTGCTCCTTGAAATCAGTGGGAAAGTGCTCTCTGAGCTCAGTGATGCTCTTGCTGCAGAGCATGAGTCCGGTGTTGCTAATGCTTTTTTCTGTGTTGGGACAGAGCCTGGCAAACTGTCACTGGAGCAAAACAATCCGTGTCCTCATTAAATCAAAATTCAGGAAAATATCTTTAATATAAGCCATGTGTTTAGATGGTGTGTATTGATTTATACCCTCAGCTTCTTTGGAGCATCTACTGCCTTGGCTCTGGTGTTAACTAGACTCCCATGCAGTAGCAGGGAGGTGACAGTTTCTCAGTAAGGCTAATACTCTCAATACTCAGTAAGGCTAATACTCTCAATATTATCAAGAGTCTGATGATATCTGGCATTTTCTTAAAGTTCCATCACTGCCTAGAGGCATGAGATGATGCTGGAAACTTTTCAATAAAGGCTAAGATCAAACCTGAATGTGCAGAAAAATAGGCCTGACACATTCTAAAAAAAAAAAAAAAAAAAAAAGGGGGGGG